>OMLM01008639.1:0-29666 GCA_900302695.1 Helostoma temminkii
CTACCATCAGTACCAGCACTCACCCATTCTCCCCCAACCCCAGTGCAGAGAGGGGCCACTTTGAGAAAATCCCAGAGGGCCTCATTCTTTTCAGGAGATTATATATTTCACCCCCACTCTTCCCTCCCAACTATCTATCCATCCAAAATCAAGGGAGCGTGGTGTGTGTGTGTGTGTGTGTGTGTGTAAATGTGCACGTGTGTGTGTATATGGAAGGGGGATCTATGTGTCAGTGACAGCAGTCATTTCATAGTTTAAAGGGTGTTCTCAAGCAGAAATATTTAATCTTCCCACAAAAATAAAGTTTGACAGTGGAACACCGAGACGTAGGGATGGAAAGAGAGATCTTAAAAAACAAACTGTGTCCAATATGGGTTGTGTTACTCTGTATTTATATTGCTTTGAAGAAGTACTGCACCTTTACCAGTGAAGTGTATTTTTCTACATAATACCAAATTAGAGAGTGGGAAACATTAACAGATTAAAGTTTTGGGTGGGCATGCCTTTGGCTTTGATTCAGTCCACTAATAACAAGAGTTTGTCATTAGTGTTCGGACATGGACCACCAAGATAAATGCCAACACATGTTTAAATTATCTGGAGAGTAATGGCATTTTCCTTCAGCCCTTTGCCCCCCTATAAAGATCCCTTGTTGACTTGACTCTGCCGACATTTTGAGTCACCAGCACAGGTTTAAACTGTTGCTTATTTTACACCTACAGAGTTTGTGTTAAACAAGGTTAAAACTAAACACTGTGTGAGTGAACTTCCTTAGGGGACAATGCAATTTAACTAATCTGCGATCATAACTGAAATGAAATTAGTAAAGAAAACTATAGAGAATGTGATGTTGAAACTGTGAGAAAGTATGTTTGGACTTTTTTTTGTCTCAAAACTTACTGGATTATAGAACCTTTTTTGTAAGAGATGGGATTAACAGATCTGATACACAAACCTGAAAGAAATCTGCTATATTTTATTATTAGATGATCTATGCATATTTTTTTTTAAAAAAGTTGTTAAACCCAGTAATTTGATTTTTTATGATGGGTGTAGAAGACACCGCCCTCTGGCAGACAGGACTGTCAATTAGGTAGAACCATCCTTTTTTAAGACAAGTGTAGCATGAGGCAGTCTCTTTGTTTGAAGCTGGCAAGACTAGTTAAGGGCAGCAAAATTGTGTAATGGTTGGCACATCTCATAGTAAGAAAAACCCAGGTTCAATTCCACGGGTTCCACAGAGAGAACCCCACAGAAAAACACGGCTTCTTCCCACTGTAAGAACTGAGTAACTGCAGGGAGTTGTCCAGCCCCTAGCCCTTCTTCACTGCATGTTTAATAACCTGAGTGGTGCACATTAGTTTGGATTTGAGGTGAAAATGTATGTTTGCAGTGTAGCACTAACACAAACATATGTGGAGTTTACCCAGTCTGGCTTTGGGGTGGCTCCCCCTCGTAGTAAGCATCTATTTAAATACTTGTCTTTTATTTTTTAATGTTTTAAAACAGTGGTTATTTTAATAGTCCCTACAGTTTATTCAATTTGTGTTTTTTATACACTCAAAGCCTTTTTAAAAAAATTTATTTTGAGATTTTTATCTTTGATGTACGTCTCTCACTCTAAATGAGTTCGACTGTTTTGTGGAATTGTAATTAAAGTTCATTTACCACATAACCTGGGTCACATTTTAATATTTTTATCCAATGTAAGTTAGACCTACTGTATGTTAAGGTATGTATTGGATGCATACTATTGTATGAGAACCATGGTTGAGCACACTCAAACAAACAAACTGAGTACATATACCCACATCCATGCTACAAATCAAATGTTTGGCAGCACTATGGGTTTTACAAGAAAGACAGGAACCTTAACAAATCAGATGCAATTTGCAAAATGTTCAGTGTTGCTGTAGAATACACAGGCAGCACAACTCACTTTATGTGTTAACTCAAAGGAAATTTCCATTTAACCATTTCTATTTGATCAGAGTTTCCACATGTCACATGACCTCAGCACCTACTTGCTTTTAAAGAACTCTTGCTGGCAGCAATTTCACTTTGCAATCATGTCGAAAGAGAAGATCGTGTGCTGAACAAGGAAACTCTACAGTAAAACAGGAAAACGTTTTTTAAAAAAAGACACCAAAGTAAATACAATATTGCAGCATCTCGGATGCACAAGGAAATTTTACTGACACATCAGAATTGCCTGTCTGGTTTTTTGCTATGAGGAAGGGAAAGATCAAAATACTGATTAGCATTTAATCAAAGCTTCATAAAATGTTAGAAATGTTCATTTGTGAAAACTAAATAAAATTAATTGTAACAAATATTTTTTTAATGTTAATCCAAAGTATAATTTCTCTCTATATTTCATCTGTAATATTGTGAGCCAGGTGTATTAATGCACTGAACTGTAAACTTTACGCAGACAGAGAGAACTTGTGAAAAAGACAAGTTTGCCAGAGCTCTTTATTTGATTCAATTCGTAAATAATCACGTCCTAATATACACTATTTCCATTTTAGAAATTAAACATAATATGTACTTTAAATAAAAAAAGAGAGATTGGTTGTGCCTATGTATATACTGTATATTCTTAGCCCTGACTGTGACCTTTAATGTGCTAAAATTGAAACTAAAAGTCACAATTATTATAATCATAGAACAAGCAGTTGTAAAACCACAACACTTTTGTCTACAACCCAAGAGAACTAAAAGAGGGAAGTGTTGCTACTGTTTTAGCTGTTTCTGCTGTACTGTTTTTTTCTTTTTGTTGTTTTTTTAAATTGCCATAGCTCAACATCACATCATGAAACAAGTAAAAATGGAAGCTGAATTTTAACTTAAACACTGTTGTGTTTCCCAATAGATAATATGCAGGAGACATTGCTGACTGTTGAAGACCTAAGTGTATCATACATGACACCTAAAACTTTTTGTTTTGTTGTACTTACAACAGCACTGCAGGTTTTACCTTCATGTTTGATTATCTTTGACAAATTCAGTGACTTTTTTCCTAAAAAGTTAACAACTCCTCAGCAAGTTAACAATTCCCCATGTTATTTTCCACCTCCAACCTTCAAATTCTTACTGGGATCCAATTGCATGCCGGGGATGCTTGACTACTGTGTTCACCTGGCATGAACCCAAGCGAATGGAGCCTGGAGTATTCATTGCTCAACCTGGGTGAAGGTCATAGAATCCAACCCTTCCCTGCTCCACTCCCCAATGAGCAAACATATGGTCATGGAGCACCTTGAACATGTTTGGGTGACCAGAACTACTTGGCCACAGCAAAAGAGACAGAGGCGCTGAAGATGGTTTGGGCCCACCTTGGTGAAGCCAACCAAGGATAAGGAGAAAGTGCAAGGCTGCCAACATCAGGGATCATCATTCACTAGTTGCTTGTACAAGGAAAAATCAGGTGAAGTCACCCGGCTAGACATAGATGTGAAACACTACAGACCTTCTGGCTTGCTTCTTTTTTTCTCTGTTCTTGTTTCTGTTGATATAAATGCATGTAATCATAAGGTACAATATCATCACCCTGTTGTTCAAACAGCCAAGCCTTGTCTAATCGCTTCCATGTTTCCTCAGCGTTAAGCTCATTAGTGGGTGACCTAGAGGCATGTAGAAAAAAAGAAAGACAAGTGAGAGTCAAAAAAATCTTTGGATAATGGATGCTTGCTGTTTTGAGACAGTAAAAATAAACAGTCTGCGGTCTTTATAATGAATATGCTGTAAACATCCACCTAGAGTGTGAGTTTATCACAAATGTTCGGATAATAAAGCAACTTGTGTGTATGCGAGTGCCTTCTCATGTACAGTATGTGTATGAGCATGCCTGCCTTTCAGTCTGTCATTGCATGTGTGTATTTGTCTTTGGGCAGGCTTAGGGTGGCAGTGGGGGGGTGGAGTGTTGAAGATGATGACTCGCTGTTAGACTTTGTGAATGGGGATGTGAGAGTGTCTCTGGTGTCTGAGCATCCGGCCCAGGTGGCGACTGGAAGGCCGACTTCATTAGCCTTAAAGAGGAAACAAAGGAAGATACATTGTAAAAAAGTGCCATCCCTCATCTGCGAGGCCACTGCCTGACACATTAGGAATCTGTATGCTCAATTAACCACTGGCAGGCTCATTTTTCCTCTCGCTCTCTCTCCCACTCTCTCTTTCCCTTGCTCTTGATCAAATGGGGTGAGATAGAGAAATCACACTGGACTGAAGCAAGACTTAATACACAACATGTTTATGTTAAGTTTAAATGATTTAATCGCTGCTTTATTTGAAGTAGTAGACATTAAGCTGTAAAATTGTTTTTAAAACTGTTATCTACAAATTCACACAGCTGCTTCGATTTATTTATTTTTTTTACAGGGAGAAGATCAAAGTCTGATCCCAGGAGGAGAGGAAAAACACATTACGCCTTACTTACAATTATCACGTGACCTCTATTACTACAACTTCTGTTTCAACAAAATATGATAGGTAAGTAAAACAGGAACTTCAAAAATCACAAATCACAGAAATTACTTCATTACTCTAGAAGCTCTATAACACTGCTTTATTTGAATGCATAATGCTCACTATTGCAGTATATCAGAATTCATAAATCAGTATGGATACTGATGTGATAAAGAATAAATAAGACACTATACATCACATCAAGTTGCAGATGTTTTATAGATGACTCAACAAATCACACTTAACAATGTTTTTTTTTTTGTTTTTATCAATAATGCTTGAATGAGTTTAGTTTAGCTGTGCTGGACTTAACACAATGCTGCACTCTTCATTGCTGAAAGTGGGATTTTACACTACCTATAATGCTACACTGGCTGTAGAAAGTTTAGTTGGAGTTTATTGAACACCTTGGTGACACTTTGACCAGGACGGAACTGAGAATCAAAGCACCAAAACTAGCATTTGTTGACAACCGGATTGTACCATCTGATTTACAGTTGCCCCATTTATGCAAGTGGTATCTTATGTACTCTCAGACTCCTAGCAAATAAGAACCCTGGTGCAGAAGCTTTCAGGTGCAACATCGCCTGAGGCAATTTATTGATTCAGACTGCAGTACCCTCTGGTGCCACAAATGCTTCTTACAAGTGTTTTCACATATGCAATAGTGATCCCCAAAACCTGTAAACACATTTTACAGGTAAAATCCGTGTTCCCTTTTGAGTACTGATATAACGCATTGTTAAGCTTATGTGTCATATGCGTAGATGAAAGTCACGAAGTGTAGCAAAATCTCACTGTTACGTGGACCATCTTAAGCACACTTTTCTCCTTTCGTGGATGCGCACACAAGTGAACACGCACAAGCACCCACATACACCTTCCCAGCATTTATTGTGTTGAAAAGCCTGACAACTCAGTGATCCTTATCTTGCCGTGAACCTCCTGTGAAAAATGACAAAGTGCAATAAGGACCTAGATGAGGTGGGGCTTTGGGTGGCGTGAGTGTTAAGGCGGTGTGTGGAGAGGGGTCACTGTGATACGCATCAGCTTTTGATTAACGAGGTGAGCTGGGCGCTCTTTAAAATCACAGGGATCACAGCTTAAGAGGCCTCCATCCAACACTTCACTACACTTCACGGGACTGAGTTCTTTTTATTACCCCCTCCTCTTTCTCTAGCTCTCTTTTGAGGTCTATCAGAGAGATGAAAAATGACGTGCAGCTGGCCGAGCACTTCCTTCCCCATGTCAGGGTCAACAGTTCACCATGCTGATAGAGACCCTCACACCTCCATTAATAAAAGCTCCCTAGCACTCACACAGGTCGCTCTGCTGCACCGTTGGACAACCATCACTCCTACCTTTGTCTATATTTTCCATCATTCCTCCACCACCGTATATGTCATTAATATTTTTAATGATGATTGATAGCTGCTGTTGTAGATTGTTTGGTTTCAGTTTTACTATCAGAATGGATTGACAGCAGAGGCCGGGTTTGGTCAGATTTAGAGTGTCCTCAAATAAGGTGCTAATCATAATGTTGAGCTGTCCTGGTTGTGCTGCTAATTACCTCTATTATAAAGATGCAGGGTGCCTGATCAGAGGCGTCTCAGTGTATACAAGTGTGTTTGTGTCTGTGTGTACACGTGTGTGTACACTGGTCTGTGGCGATTAAGAGGAGGATTAGCCGTCCATCCTGAGGAGGGAGGAAAGTGGGGGACACGAGGAGAGTAGAAGGGGAAGGGAAGAGGTAGTAGGAGAGGGGGGGTGTTACCCCTCTAGGAGACGAGCCCTGACCTTCTCATTTCATCCTCATTAGTATCTCATGTCAACAGAGCAGCCACTCCTTAATCATCTGCTATCATCCCAGGCTACACACTCAAACACAAGTACACACAAACAAAGGCACAAACAAACACAGACCTCAACTTGTACAAAACGTGTATGAATAAAGGATATATGATGCATTACATCAATAGCTTTTCTTAATAATAATAATAAGAATTTCTTAATAATCAGGCTAACCTTTGAAACCATATAAATTTTACTGCAGCTATAGTGTATATGAAACTGCCTATTCCGTTTAAATAATGACAATTTTCAATGCAGCAGACAACAGAGATAATGTATTTGTTAGAGTTGGCTTACAGGATACTGTGGTGGACAGCAGTATGCTGAAGTGGCAGAGGGTGGGCTCGTCTGTCTGTGTCGGCCTCTGTGCCACGGAGGCCCCTGCAGGGTCGGGGGGAGCAGGGGCTCAGGGTGCCAGCACAAATGAGCTCCATTCATTTCCCCGCTTCGGCATATGGTGGCCCATTGTCCTCAGCCACAGAGGCAGAAGTGATGCAATTTGTTGGCATGTTCTGTCATTTCACAAACTGCCCATCCCACTGAGGCCTTGGCCAGCAGAAGACAAGCAAGGGCAGCTTGTTGTTTCGCCCAGTACACATAACATGTGTATTATGTTTGTGTGTGTTGAAGTTAATCCAGAACTGGTATCAACAGATAACACAAACACACAAACACGATAAAGCCATATGTAATCATTTGAATAAACATTTTGATTAACAGAAGAAAATCAGAAACAACCGGATCAAGGACAGTTAATCTTCTTGAAGATTTTAAAATACAGTATCTATGTCAAATCCTGTTGTTTTACAGCTACAACAGAAGCTCACCCTTATGTACAGAACTGTCTGATTTAATATAGACATAGTAGGATCCTTATTTGCTTTGTGGTATGCAAAGACAATCAACATTTACAGTACAAAAACAGCAACAATGCTCCATAGTAAAAAAATGAAATCAAAACCAATGTAGAAAGAATAAACACTGAAACCACAGATTTATGAGTGAGAGTGAACTGGGCATCTCACCCTTGGCCTGTTCCTGGTTTCACTATGCCAAGTATGAACCTACTGTCTGACATGAGGGGAAGGAGTCTTGTTTAACTTCCTGAAAAAGCAAACTTTTGACATGAGGTGCACAATATAACCGATGCAGCAGCAGAAAGAAATAAAGAAGTGTCTAGACATGACTGCATTTAGGTCAGACAGAGGAAAACATATGATCACACAGTCATGCACAAAATGATGGTAGTATATAGTGTTGACAGACGTTTGGATGACCGGGGTCAAATGTCACTGAACCCATTTCACACTAACATTTGTGAGTGTGTGTGTGCACAGTGCATGCTGGCTTGACGCTTGACGCAGTGTCACTCAATATTGGCCATGTCGGTTGGAGGTGTGCTTCTCATTGTCTGCACAGTGTGCAACCACACCCGTGCGCAAGCTCTCACAGCGTGCGACAGAAACGTGGGCTTTGCACAGATCTCCCAAGAAGAAATCAACAGAGGGGAGCACTTTCAGACAGAAGTCAACTTCTCTTCAGCCGCTCTGAAGATTGATGATGTTGGTCTTCATTTCAGTGGGTGTAAGGAACAAGTGGCCCTTTGAGACTCATTACACCTCAGCAAGATTTGGAGAATGCAGTGACACTGCTCCTGATTACCAGTTTCATCATTTGTATTGGACTCTTTCACAACTGTGAGCTGGACAACTGTACCAAACTAATGGTGTAGTTTCATGCCAAAAATTCAATATTTTAGCAAAGGCAGAATGACGTAACTTCTGTTTGTCGCATGGCATGCAAAAACATTCAGATAATCCGTCTTTGTCCTCACACAAACATTTAACCAGGCTAGATGGGGGCCATCTAATACCCCAATCAAACATCCTTGACCTCAATCCTGGCCACACTTCTCTCTATCCACCTCCCCCACTTGTTCTTCCAGGCACCATGCCGTGGTAACTGAGATCCTTCTGTAGCCCTATCCTTAACCCCATTTGTACCCTCCACTCCAGCCACCCCCCCAAACCTGTCAGAGACCAGCTTCCCATGTCCATCACTGGGTGATGGATGAGGTGGAAGGTCATCACCCCACTCTCCAGAGTTCACAATCCCATCAGCCATGCAGACACCTCCAAATCATAATGGGAGACGTTACTGAAATCATACATTTAGGAAGAGCAACCTGGATCAGGGATGTCATGCTTTGCAAAATTTGCTTTTTAAAGGGATGTGTCACTGGCAATAAATCACACTTCTAAATCTCACTACTGTGGTGTTTTTCTAAGGAGACCATTAAGCCATTGTTTGGTTGTTTATATTGAGTTTACAGTATTTACTCATACTGATACATATTACATCTTGTTTATCCTATTCTGGTTTCATGGTGTGAGAATTAACTTCTCGAATAGATACTGCAGAGAGTAGACAAATGGGCAAAGGCTGTAGAAGCAAAGGATTGTTTATTTGTTTGAATACTTCAGGTACAGTTTTAAGACTTATTGCATTTTCCTTTTAACAGTGCTTCTTATTAAATAGATATCCAGCACTCCGTGGAAAAATAGAAATTTGCCAAAAGTAATTTTCTATAAAGCCCGATGAAATTTGATCGACCCTGGTATAAACTAGTGAAGTGTCTCACCCGTGACTGACCTTAAATTGCCTTTTGATGCCTGTAGCCCTGTAGCAAAAACAGTGGTCCTATTGGCTCATTTCACATATGTCCCAGTAAACAAAGGACATCACAGTGTTGCAATTGTTGAAGGAAGCACAGCATGTGAACTTAGATCCGGATAATCTGCAGCAACACTATATGGCATCTAAAGAAGGCAGGTTTCCTGTCACTCATATTATTCAGTCATGGGGAATGATTGATATACTATCAATCCACAAGAAAAATAACCATACACAATGGCATCAAGCCTCACCACTGACAGGGACATAGATCAATGTTATTTCCTGCTTTTGCAAAAATACCTAATTCCCCTTATTTAATCAAGCCTCTCGTTGCTCAGGCTCCTTTGGCTGATTTATAACAACCACTGCCTTTATGAGTACCTGTTTCATTTTCTTCTCTCTGCTCTGACACCTAAAGTGATAGGAATTTTATGCTTTTGATAACAATATGAGTTTCACTTTGGCTTGGAATTCATGGCCCTGTCAGTGACTAATAAATAACAGCAGCGTGATGAAAATATTCACATGCTTCAACGACAAAACATCCACCCAATGGGATTTATCTTGGGATCGAAGCAGAAAGGTTGCAGCTATGAACAGGAAAAAAAGAGAGAGGGCAGTACAGGAGGGTTTTCTATCAAAAGAACACAGGATCATAATAAAAGGTCATGTCAACAAGAGTGGGAGTGCAGGATGTTTTCTGGAGTCTTCGTATCGGAATTCATAATTGGTGTGCTGTCATATGAGCATTTTGATAATGTCACATGAACATAAATGCCATGCTGTGACACACTGCTCTTTAGCTATTATTGTTGTTTTATTGCTAATAAAATCTAAACACCAGCAGCCACTACTGCTGGTAAATCAGTTAGGACTGTGATCTTAAGTATTATAATATTTGATTAGTTAAAAAAAAGTCAGATTTAAACAGCTTTTACTAAAAGAACTGAACTCAGACTTCTTCTTCTGTCCATTGTTACCTGGTTGTTTTATCTCTTATATCCACCTCTTCACCCCACTCTATCCCACCTCTTACACCTTAGCACCCCTGAGCTTAAGCCTCACACCACTTTGTCGCTAGCTGTAAAAAAGTGTGAGAAAACAATTCACCAAAATTGCATACATATGAAAAATTATCTCCTGGATGGGTTGCAGAGGGGTTAGTTAGATTTATATTGGCACTTCACACATTCCATTGACAAGTCAGCCGTTTCTACATTGCTACTAAAAACCTGAAGTTACCAAGGCAATGGCATTAATCCCCACAAGAATGGCTGTTAACGTTATAAAGTCAAACAAAGATGACGCACTGTACCCACCAGCTATAGCTGAGAGTAGGAAGTAAAATGGCAGACATTTCAAAAGAAAGCTGCTGTAAACTGTGTGTTATGGAGACTATAAGGAATGACTGCCCAACCCCAAAGGTTTCTTTGTTCCAACTCCTCTCATGACGTGAATAGTATGGGTCTGAGTGAAAGGAAAGAGAGTGAGATGTTTTTTTGTGTATCTCTACTTGAGCCCTGTGTGTGTTTGGCATAGGGGCTGCAAAAGAGTGCAAAGAAAAGAAAAGGAAGGGCCACGACAAGTATTTGGTGCTACAGGGGTGTGAACTGGCACAGGCTCTTGGAATGGGCACAATGCATGGCAACATCCAAGAACCTCCTGTCAACAGAAGCTGCTTAGGGCCAAACTAGCGTCTCAGTGGGGCCACAGGGGAAGATCGGAGGGAGATCAGATCAGAAGCAGAGGGGAAAATTGAGAGAGATTTTCTTGCAGGTGTTGAGATAATAGTCAGGCAAATTACCTAATTGTCTGAATATTTTGGAGAGAGGTGGTTCAAAGAATTACAAAAGGATACAAGCTGACATGTAGCACGCAAACCCAGAAAAACTGAACAGACACACGAAGTCTCTCATGTTAAAACTCTGGTTGTATCATCTACGCTGTTAAGATGGCTTTTATGCTCTGGAGAGTTGCACTCTGGAGCATAAAGTGTCATCCAGGTGAAGTTATCTGAAAGCTGATGGCCACTGAACGTCTTTCTTTAAGGTTGACCTAATAGAAAAAAGTCCAGTTGCCTTGTTGAAGAATATAAAAAATTACATCATGCTGGTGGCTGAACATGGTCACCAGAAAATAAATTCACTGACTTTGAATCTGTCTTGACAAATTTTGGGAAATTGCATGACATTTTATGTAGACAGGCATGAAGCACAGCCAGTGACTCTATTTGGTGATCCCATTACTTTTTATCAGTGGCTACCAGCACATCAAAGCTGTTATTTATCATATGAAATATTTCAGTATCTGTTAACTCAACTATCACACCTTTTCCGTTCCTTATTTCTCCATCATCGTTTTAGAATTTGAATTCCCCAGTTTAATAGTTTGTGACTAACACCAGTGACGTACCCATGTGCTTTTGTTATACACTGTGTTCACAGCTAATTAGCAAAAGCCTTCATGCTAACATGCTAATATGGTGGACATAGCAAACTTACCTGCATAACATCAGTTTGTTAAAATTGTAGTTGTGAGCAATACCATTTAGCTAAAAATATCACTATGCTAAAGTACAGTCTCGTGGAAGTATTAGTATGTCTATGGGCTTAACTTGTGTTTACATAGAAAATTAAGAATATTTCATAATATTTGTATTTATATTCATACAAAGTTAACAGAAAATGCAATTAGACAATATTTGACAAGATAAATTAGTTTACACTATTTGTAACTACAGATAACTGCAAGTTAAGGCAATGTATATTTAAATGTGGCAAATTTAGTGAATTTAGTTTGCAGCATGGATAATATTTTATGTAGTGTGTAAAGTTCCATCCTTCCATTATCTATACTGTTTGTGGTGGGCTGGGGGCAAACTCTGCACAGAATAGTCTCCAGCTGGCTAATTCAAATCTGGGTCTTTCTAGCTGTGAGGCATCAGTGTTAAACACTAAACCACTGTGTCACCCATAGGTACAGTGATTATTGCTAAACATTTCTTGAAGCTAGCATGCACATGAAACTTTGTCTATTTCTTATGAATTAATTCATTTCAACACTAGTAGAGTATATGACTCCCTGTTCCCACAAAGCTTATGCAGTTCAATGTACAGTGAACATTACATTAAAGGTGCAGACCTTTAGCACAGTAACACATTTACACACATCCTAATCAACAAGCCTCGCTTTAAATTATTCAGAAACACGGCTCGGCCCTGTCCATATTCTCTGGTGAGAAAAGCCAGGATATATTTGGAACATCACACTTTTAAGAGTGTGAGCTTCAACTCCCCTGGGTCATTTTCTGCTCTGGTCTTAATTGAGAGTGTTCTGGAAAAATCATTACTATATTAATGATTTAACACAAAGTAACTACCTGCTTTTTTCCAGGAGGAAAGGGAGATTTGCTTCAAATCAATACCCATGCACGCTCATTATAAGGCGAGTAAAGTTATAGTAATTAGGCAGACACCAATAACTTTTTAATGATCTTTGTTTTTAATTGCATATTATCGGGTTGCACAGTCTGTGTGTTTATACCCAAATATAAGATAATGGTGAGGGAAGAAGTAGATTAAAGAGAGAAGTCACCTGCGAGGTTTTTGTTTTTTTTACTTCAACAGTAACAAAAGCACTGATACAAGATTCAAGATGAATGTAATCATTCTCTCTAGTCTTTTCTTTTGTGCATCAGTTTTCCAGTAATGTGCTTACACATGTAATCTGTGGTTTTTAAATATTTGTGACATATCACGCCCCTCATTGTTGTCTATTGGGATTAAGAAGTGAAAGAATGAAAAAATAGTATGAGGAAGTTTGTGAGAAATCAAAACATGCAGATGTGATTGGAACCAGGGCATGTAACTTTACAAAATGATTTATAACTCTATTTTAGCTGATTACCGGCTTTTTTGCCAATATGGACTTAATAGTTACTAATTTGCTACTATGAAAACAAAAATGATAAATAAATAAAAGCATAAATGAAAAATGAGCAGAAACATCCAGCAGCAATGCATTGTCATCTGTTAGCTTTTATAGGGGAAGTGGTCTACTCAAAGAAGTGGAGCGGTGAGCGTCTAACAGAGAATAGAGAGGGTGGGAGGATACGGACTAAATGTGGCTAGAAAGCGCCCAGGAATGCCATACTGGCGTTCCAAGGCTGCTCTGAATAAGTGAGCCAGCCAAGACTTTTTTTTTCTTCTACGTCTTCCTGCTGCCTTTTTTCACCCCCACTTGCCCTCCTCCTTCCCTTCCCCAACCTGTTCACTCTGGCCTGCTCCCCGAAACACTGCAGCAGATTGCCGATTCAATGACTCCCCTGTCAGGTGATTATCTTGGAGCTTTAATGTAATCTTCCACTCACACGTACCATATTTCAATTACGACTGCCATTGTGAAACAAGCTGCATATTCAATTCACCAGTCGCCCTGCTGCTGCCTTAACAATGTCAACTGTAAAAGAACGCCAGCTGAAGGCAATTACGCATGTTTTCAGAGACAATTATGATCGCTCTCACATCAGTGGTTATGCCACGAGCAAGGGAGTGTTTGGAAATTTTTAATTTAATGACAATATGCTTGTGGTAGGATTCAGTGTGCTGCCTCCACTCCCAGGCCTGCCATCTCAGCATCCACACAGGGAACCATCAACGCAGAAAGGAGAAGATTATGGCCTCTCTCAAGGGCCATGCTGGGAGCACGGGGAGGGTCTCAGCAGTGCAGGGTAGATGGCATCCACTCTTCCTCTCTGCAGGATCACAGCTGGCAGGGCTGAGTCCAAACAAGACAAGCCGGCTGGTTAGCTTGTCTTCCAGTTTGGACTATGCCTGCAGAGGGAGCATAAACTCAAACATTCCCACAGCAAGCCACAGGGTGAGAGATGCTGTGAGAGGGATCAAAGTCTGTGACTCTCTGCTTTTCTCGACATTTCTAATAGGCATGATCAACATCATTGAGTCTGAAGGCTTTTGAAAAAAAAGGTCTGGAGCCTAATTTCAACAGTTATTGTTTCACACAGTGGAAACTAGTACACACAACAAAAAGAACAGAAAATAATGTCTCTTCATCCACAAAGTATGTATATGCTGGATATATTTACAACATTTAAAAAGTATCTGTCTATTATTATTTTCTAAAATCTAATCATTTGTTATGTGAAGTCTCAGTAGTAGGAATAGTCCTACAATGTTGGGAGGCATGAATTGATTCACTAGATGCGCATGTGAACAATTGTGAATCAATTCACAGAAATCAAAAATTGATTCGAACTAAATGCTTTATCTAAATGTTTATTGGTAACGTAATGTTGATAAAACACAAAATGCTGAGGTCAGACGTACAGTGCCTGGACCAGACATAACAGAGAGAAGATAACAAGCAAAAAAAACGTGCCCAATGTTATGCTGAATTCTGAATGACTGACTAGAATGGCTAACACCAGCACCCTCTATATTCAAATTAACTTTATTGCAACTTTTATTTTCAAGGATTTTGCGTCTTTTTCATTTATTTTATTAATAAAAGTTATTGGACAAAATTTTCTATGGACCATTATACATATTTGGCTTTGAAAGTACCAAGAATGCATCAAGATGCTACAGTCCCCTGAATCAGAATCAAATCAAACGTGAGGTGCCTAGACATTCTCACCCCTATTTATTACCAAGACTACTTGGTAATTTTTTAAAAAATGTACCTGAGATTTTAGTGACACAGAATATATTGTCCACAGTTCTGGGCAGCAGATTTAAAAGCTCCATTGTTCAAATAAAAGAATACAGGTTAGAGCTGAGCCTCCCTCCCTCTCCCAGTGGGATGTTTGTATAAAACCCAGTCAGTTCTCAGGGGTAGAGGTTGACAGGCGAAGACATCGCCCCAGTTCCTGGGAGATTGGCGAACACAACACATATATTAATGCATTAAATGTCTTGACTGTGTTCAGCCCAGGGATGTAGTAGGGAGGGAGACAGAAGGGTTGGGGGAAGAAAAAAAAGCTGTTGTAATGTATGGTGTTGTCTTGTATAGCGTGTCTGGCAGCTGGGGGGTGGGGTTGGAGGTGTGTCGGCCAGATTATAAGGCCTGTGGTGAGAGATGAGGGATGGCTGACTTGTAAACAAGTGACAAGCATCCTGGATGACAATTCCTAATCCATCATAGTGCTGTCAGCGGTGACCAGTGAGGTGACGGACAGAGCCCAGGAGAGGGGACAGCTGCTGCACGTCAATCCACATCATAATTTGAAAAGCTTTTCCACATGAGCTGAAACAGAGCAAGGAAAAAAGTCATGCATCCCACTATCTGCTGCCTTTTCTTCAATCTGCCGTCCATCTTCCTCCAGTTCTTCCTCTTATCCCTTATTTTCTGAAATGAGCTGGTGTCCCCCATTTTTAGATGAACCATGACATTCCTTAACTTGTTTTTGCACATCAAATAAAGCAAACCTGCATTAGTTTCACCTCTGGATGTGTTTAAACATATTAGTTTACATTCATTTCCAGTAATATATGATAAAACTTACTATGTGGAATGTTACTTTATTTTGATCAGATTTTATAAATTGTAGATGAATTTAGAATATTTATCACTTTTATGTTGATGCAAAGAGCCTTGAATTGTCATGCATGAAAAGCGGACTTGATTTGATTAGAGAATTATGACCCAAAGTTGCAGTTCTCCTTAGCTCATAAGAAAGTTTTAGCATACTTTGTCTATTGTTTAGATTTTATGGCTCATACCCTAACTGTTTCGGTTGACTTTTAAAAGTATCTTTATCTTTCAACCTCATTTTCCATAGCAAAATGAACAGCTAAACTTTTGTAAGCCACAATAAGTTAATACAGTGATTAATGACCACAAATAAACCAAATATGGATGCTTCATATATCATATGCAATTTGGGCAGCTGTGGCATATTTCCATCATTTGCAGTCATGTGTTTAAAAACATAATGATAATCATCTGATCATAGCTGTTCTTAGGACAACCTGACAATGAAGCCATGAAGGGAAAAAAATGTGCAGGCAATGCTAAGTACTCTCGTAGTGCTTCTATAGGATTTCAGAGGGTAAGTTGCACCCAGGTGCTGGTAATCATCAGCCCTTGATTAATTGTTCATCAGCAGGTGTGCTGTCCTCTATAAAAGCAAAGGTATTGGCAGTTTTCTGATCTGCAGTATTAAGGTGTGTGTTAACACAATGCCAAGAGAGAAAGCAATGGTCTCAGAAAAGCAGTTGTTGCTGCACATCTATCTGAAAAGGTTATAGAAGCATTTGCAAACAATTTGGCATTCAATGTCCTACAGTGAGAAAGATTATTCATATGTTAAAATCATTCAAGACAGTTGTCAACCTTCTCAGGAGTTGACGTCCCAGCACATTTGCTCCAAGGTCAGACCGTGCAATGGTCAGTGAAATACACAGACTCCTCACTGAGTGTGTTAAATGTTGAAGTCCATGGCAGCCAGAAGTAGGTTGAACAAGTGTTGTTTCTTGAAAGGAAAAGGCTTCTTCTGTCTAAAAAGAACATGAAAGCACAGCTGAAGTTCACAAAACTGTATGTGAACAACCACAAGATTTCTGGAATAATGTCCTATGGACAGATAGGACAAAAACAGTTTGACAATGCCCACTGTCATGTTTTCCAAAAAATAAGAAAAGCATTATATTAAAAACACCTCATACTCACTGGCAAGTGTGGCAGTGAAGGGGTGATGATTTGAGCTTGTTTTGCAGCCACAGGACTTGAGCACTTTGCATTTACTGAGTTGACCATGAAGATTCTTGAATTGCTAGTCAAAGTCCAGACTAATGGTCAAAAAACATCTATTAAATCAGTATCACTTAGTATTGCCCTTTTTGTATAAATTCTTGTTAATTAAATAATGTCAAAAAGACAATTTATTTTCTATTTTTTTTTACAACAAAGAAACTATAAGTCTTGCACCACAGCTGTAAAATATATGAAGTTGATAAAAAAAATTACTTACTTGGGTAATGGAATGTCATTTTATTTTCTGGCAGTGGGGTGTGCATGGACAATAAATAATTTATTTCAAAAAGTAATTCAGACTCTGCTGGATGCCATTGTGCAGTAAATAGTCATTGATGGTGCAGTAGAGAGTATTGATTACAGTATAGAGGATATGAAAATTGTAAATAAATGTGTGCTGTGTGTACTCTGAGTGTGTAGTCATAATGAGCAGTGGTATAGATTCAACCATGATGCATAGCGAAGAGTTTTTAGGAAAATGAATAATGGAATGCATGGGGAATTTTTTAAGAGCTTTTAGAAATATTAGATTGTATTTGAACATATTTTAGGCTTTGATGTAAACACATTAGACTCAGTTTACATATGAGATGCTTGTTAGCACCAGGTGGAAAGTGGCCCCTCTGAGTATTAATCTTCCTCTTGGCTGTCGATGGGCTGATTTAGTCGCCCATGTTGGGTCAAGGCCCTCATTCTTTCCTTAAAGACCTCCCTTCCCTGCCAAACCAGGATTTCCGATTGAGGGCCTCAATAACAACTTTGATGTGGATGGCGTCCTAGAGGGTGAAGTGAAAGGCAAGAGGGAGGAGGGCTGCACAATGGCCTGACCTTCCTCCTTCTGCATCTGCACAGATCACACTCTAAATGGTCACATTGATGCTGCTGCTTAGCTCTTTGCTGGGAGTCCTGATGGAGCCAACACTGGGGACTGGGACACAGCAAAGCCTGGGCACCTGCCAACAGACAGGAAATTGATTGAGATCAAGCCAGCTCTTATTGTATTTAACCCCTGTAATTACCAGATAGTTCTGATTAAAGCACAGTGAACGTAAACTGGAAGAAACACTGTTAAAATCATTATTTTCATAACAAAACAGTGTTTTCATAATTTTTGTGCCATTATTAATGTTTGTTTTTAGATTTATTATTGTTCTCTGGTTATGTTTACTTATGTTTTACTGTATTTTTAAAATTGTCTATTCAGTTACGTCTTATAATGCTTCACACAGTTGTTGAAAATGTTGGCCTTAAGTCTTGTTGGCTCAGTTTGCAGAGGCACTCGACACAGTCAGAGACTCCTCAGAGCACTGTCAATCTTAATGATGAAGGTGGAATTTAAAAAACTCTCCAAACCATGCTTTATTTTACTAGAATAACCTAATGAAAACAAATTATCAGAACAATTATTTTCCTAGTATTTGGAGCCTGCACTATTCCTTATGAGTGAAGTGTAATGTTTGTTTTCCTTCTAGAGGTTATGGATTGGGCTTACCTTTGCTAAATTATCAGAACACTTTATGCTGTCGGGTGCAGTATTAAATACAGCATGTCAAACGTCTGAATGGAAGGTTTATTTCCTCTTTATGTTATTTTACTGAATTTTAAATAAATGCATGTTTGAATTCCTACATTTAAAGAATGTTTTGATTATTAGCAATGTCAAGTTGAATCAGCCACTTTCTGGTTATACCTTTTAGCTTTTAAGCTTCAGCACAATCACACCCTCAAAACCCATATCTCTCCCATCACAGATGGTTTTCTGTGTCTTGGTCATACACTTAAGGTCACCACGAGACAAGAGTGGGAAGAATCACAGAGGAAGAAGCAAAATGGTTTGTGTCGATTTAAGCAAGAGGGTAATAAGAGAAGGGGGAAAAATCAATAACAGCATAAAATAGATTTAGTGTGTGTCATAAAACATAAGTAAGTGCTGTGAGATGGAGAAAACTGGAGTCTCAATTTAATCTGTGCAAAAGCTGCACTGTACAGATGAAGTGATGTGAGAGAGAAAGAGAGGTAAAAACTAAAGGGCAAGGGAGGGCAGAGTAGCACACAAGATAGAGAAAGAAAGATACAATAAAATCCAAAAGACAGACACTTAATTGTCATATTAAAGACTCTCTCCAGTGCTCGGCAGACTGGAAGGTTAGCTCCCATTCATCATCTGGCTAACAGCCACTTGAACGAAATCACAATTAAAATCTGCTCAATATTGTCCCTGGGACGTTTTGCGAGCATTAATTTTTTCCTATTGATTCCCTACCCCCCATAAATCAGAAATGTTGCGGCGCATGTAATGGTTTATGGAGAAAGGATTATGGTGTTATGAAGCTAATGTAGCAGAACCGTCTCATTTACACACAGTCTCCCTGGCCATCTTACAGGGAGACAGAGTTATTACACTATTACACAGCCTATCATAAACACAACACACTGGCACTGTTTAAAAGCTACATGCAATTGGACAACACTGTAGAATTACAGCATTTATGATCATACTGGGAAAGTGTTACAGGATTTTGTTTATTACTAGAACTTTCAGAGGAAGTGGAACTGCTAAGGATGTAAAATAGGTAAAGCAGTATCTCTTTAGTAGAAATGTTTCTTCTTGATCGCGTGATTCAACTGTTTTTACAGGAACTCACCTTTAGAGAAAAGGGGGACAATCGTGGAACTTTTCTGGGACATGTGGATTCTCATGTGTATTTCCTATTGGTTTCTTGAGATCCCACCAAACACCATAAGAATGGAATGACAAAATATATATATATATCTGGCATAAAATTAAACTTCTGCACATTTCTAACGGTGAGGCAGAGTCTATTTTCTTAAAGATATTTTTTCTGACAAAGTATTAATGTAGTGCATTGTATTGAACTATTGTAAGCTGTATCTGGCTAGAATTCAGTGAGGGTTTGATCAACTTTTAGAACCTTACGAACACATACGATTTTCACTAATGTTCTTTGATTCATTACTCCCTAACAGACGTTCAGTAGATTACCTGTAAGCAGGACATTGAGTTTTGACACACTTGACACTGAGATACAGAGTGATACTTCTTACCTATACACTATATTTGATTTACACAACAAGTTGAAGGTTGTTTCTGCAAAAATCTGCCAATCTGCCAATAAAAGCTATATTTTGGTCTCTTATCATTTCAGCTATGAAATTAATCTTAGCTAAAATATTTTTTTCTGATGTGATATTCTCTCACACATTAATAAAACATATTAATTCTCCACATATAAAATTTTAACACAGGTAAAGTTACATCATCACTAAACTATAATCTCTGATGCATCCCTTGCACACTGTAGGCCCACATTCACAGCAGCCGCCTCCTTGTAACTTTAGGACCATATAATATGTCCAATGGAAATCAGGGTCACACTTCACACTCTAAATTAAAACAGTGCACAAATAAATGCACCGCACTGTTTGGGAGTGATTTGCACCACGACATAGAGTTTGCTGTCATCATATAATTCACAGTATTGCTCCAACAAACTTACTGTACACTACATCCAGCCATAATTCAGCCATCCTACATTTTATTATTTATGCATGTGAAAAAACTTTCTTCAAAAAATAAATACATTTCCCAGCATCTGAGAATTAAAAAAAATCAGCTTCTGTCCGGGTGTGAACTGTGTGAATACAAGTAGGATGTCATGAGAAAGGATATTCCCACTAAGGGACATATGGCTGTTTTCTGATGGCTTGAGCCAAGTAGCTCAGTGATCCCAGCTCTGACTATCATAGCTCAATCTGAGTGAGGGAGAAAGAGGCCCAGTGCCCAAGCATCAAATCATCATCACATAAAATGGTCCTGACACCAGCTAAAAAGGGAGATGGATCATGTGGCTTTGTGGTGCCAGAGAAGTTTGTCCCTTGATAGAGCCCTTAACTCAAAGCTAGAACACCCCCTACTCCCATCTGCGCCAGACGTACATAGTAGACACGCACACACACACACACACACATCCACAGCCTGGCTCCCAATAGAGGTAATTCTCTCTCTTCAGGGTCAGCAGCTTAACAAGGCCAACTCATATGAAGCACCTTTTGGCTCAGACATACCACTTGGAATGGATGTATGTGAGTGAAAGTGTTTGTGTATTGATAGAACAGTGTTATAACTTTATATCCATAACAACATAAATAATATAACACAAGCCGCAGGGTATCTACTTCCTGTGACATTTCAATATGAAGATGAAAAGCAGTATGTCTTTTTGACAGCCCCTGGATTCCAGTGAGTACATGTAAAAATGATGAATGTAAAGAGAAATATCTGTAAGTGCTGCAGCCTGCAGTGGCTCCCATACATGGCTTTTACAACTTGGTGTTGAGCTTGGTGACATGGTGAGGAAACAGTAGGCAAAGACGTAAGTGACAGCTTTACAAGGTGTGTAAAATTAGTCCATAGAGAAAAGCACAAACCTAAACTGACCTGCAGCTCCAAGTTTTAACAAATAGCATCAGGATCTTCTGGTGGTATTAACATTACAATATGCTTTTTGCAGTTATTTGACAGCTGTAAATAAGAGTTACTATAAAAAGCCGAATGTATGTTCTCTTTCTGCAGAAAATAGCCAATATTAGATGCTAATACAACCACAATCCCCCCAAAAAACAAAAACAGAATTCAATGATCTGCAAATCTAAGCACATATAAATAAACACACATATATAACACATATATATTATTTACAACCAAACAGGAAACATAACAAAAGTTTAAAATGAGAAAATGTACCAGTTTAAGACAAAAATAGGCTAATTTTGAAATTTGTGGCAGCAATGTGTGTCAAATATTTTAAATTGGTGAAGAGTCCGGACTGCAGGCAAGACAGTTTAGCACCTAGACCCTTCTTCTTCAAAGCTATTCTGTTGTCATAGATGCAGTTTATGGTCCTGCTGAAATATGCAAGGCATCATGTTGATGTGAGCATATGCTATTCTAAAACCTGGATGTATCCATGCCTGTCTTTGCAAACTGCCCATTCAATAAGCACTAATGCACCCCCATACTATCAGAGATGCAGTCTCTTGAACTGAGAACTGATAACAAGCCAGAACGTCCCTCTTCTCTTTAGTCTGGAAGACATGAAGCCCACGTCTGTGATGACAGTGTTTTTGGATCATGTATATATATAGTTTCTTCTTTACATGATAGAGCTTTAACTTGTATTTTTGGACGGCACAGTGAACTGTGTTCACAGACAGTTATTTTTGGAAGTGATGACTGTCACAGAATCATGGGTATTTTTAATGCAGTGCGGTCGGAGAGCCTTGTCCCTTGCAAATAAATATTTCTCCAGATTCTCTGAATCTTTTAGGTACTGTAGATGATGATATATTTAAACGATTTGAGATTTTACATTGAGGAATATTGTTGTGAAATCATCTGACAATTTAGAAGTTTTTGAGTGAGGCTTGTCAGAACCAGTCAGAGAATTACATATTATGTTATTGTTATTTCATGTTATTTCAACTGTATATTTTGGTAGGTTTTGGAGTATTCTGATGTATTGTTATTTATTAAGAACACCCCTGCTCAGAGCACAGCAGAGTAGGGAAAGGGAGGGGTGGCTGGAGATAAATGGAATGGTTTCATCCTTCAGCTAACTCTTACTAGTGGCCACTTATGGTACTGTTGCACAATAACTCATGACTGTAATCATAATATGGTTGACAAGACACCTACAGTTACAATCTAAGTGGCTTTTTGTCTGTAAAACCTCTACAGCTCAGAAAAAAAGCTTTCATCTTTGTGTTATCATTATAGTGTAAACTCTGGTGTGAGTGGGAACGCACAGTTGGGGCTCAGTGCAGAAACACTAGTGGGCATGTGCAGAAGCAAACCCGAAAGCCAGAACACTTTTTGGATTCATGGGCCAAGCCAGCAGTCTCTAGTCAAGTGAACAGTGCCACATTTTAGTCTGGTATCCAGTAGAGGTAATTCATTAATATGATGTTGGTATGTTTGTATTGGAATTGTTGAAAACAGACAAAAAAATTAAAAAGATGCTGGCGTTATTCGTTAAGGGCCAGGGGAGATTTCTGCTTCTAACTGCACCTCTAGCGATCAAGTTAATAAAATAATCTGATTATCAAATGGATGTGGTGAGATATTAACATGCCTTAACCAAGCTTGTGACAATATGCTTGTATATATATGTATACAAGCATAATATATGTTTTATAATATGTTACAACTGTTTAACACTGTCAAACATAATTAATGTAGGAATGTCTTCTTCTCAAACTGAAACCACTGTTGCTTCCTCTTGCAAAGATTTACTGCTCGATCTTTTCTCTTTGGTTTATTGGAAAAAGGAACATGTTAAAATATTTTTCACTTCCAAAATTTCCCAATTACTACTAATTTCACAACATGCGATGATAAGAAACTCTAAAAATGTTGTGGGGTTTTGGAGGTATTATGCTATGCTCATATGCAGATATTTAACTGATTCCAAACCAGATCTATAATAATCAATGCAGAAGTTATTATGTTTATTTAGTAGTAGTGACCATTTAATGTTGTTGAAAAACTACATACATAGAACCATCAATGGAACTATGGGACCGATACATCTAAGAAACCTCTGGGGAAATGTAGGGAGCCAGTTTTGCACAGATAAACAAATCATTTGCTTGTGTGTTCTGTTATCTAAATATTGATGTCACCATGAATAATGTCATTGGAGTGAGAATAAATGGATACTTGATAAGAGGCAAAAGATAGGGATTTACAGTGTCTGTACACATGATAGTAATAAAAGCATAATGTAATTCAATCTTTAGCTAAGATCTTTATGGGACAAGCAAGGCTTCCACCATCAGCTGCAGACTGCCATAGAGCTGCACGTCTCCCAGATAAATTGTCATGACAGTCAGCAAAACGCTTCCATAACCAGTGACACGGGAAGATTTCCCGCCTCTGACAAGCCCCAGTATTGAGTATGATAACACTTACTTTGTCTTCATCCTTGGCTGGAGTATAATATCAATCCGTTTGATGATCCAGCAAACCGAGTCGAGCACTTGTGTATCAATCTTCATACATCGCTGCCTAGTGTCTAACAAAAAGCACAGAATGGGATCATTCAATCACTCCTGGGCTGCTCTGTGTATGGTACACTTGACTTTCTCTTTAGCTGAAGTGTTTCACCCCTTGTCAACATGTCTCCTATTTTTCATCCGCTTCTTTTCCTTGTCTCTGTCTTTTACTGGTCCATGATAAAAGCACAAATTACAGGTGATGATATCACAGTGTCATCATGAGTAAAAGTCAAATTTTTTATACAGAATCTTGAAAACATATGGTGAATTTGCGCCTTTTCTTATTTTCAAAGTCTGTCAATCTCTTTCATAATATGCATTCCTTAACGTCATGTTTTAAAACTGTATCACCATGTTTACCATTAAAATAAATAACGATTTTTTTTGATATTCCTATGTTTGTAAAAGTACAGCATTTACAACACCCTACTGTTGCTCGATCTGATCTTACCTCTTAGAGCAGCATGTAGCTCAGTTGGTAGAGCAGTCATCTTCCAACCCCAGGGTTGTGTGTTGGATTCCTGGTTCCTACTGGCTACATGCTGATATGTCCTAAGCCCATACCTGTCCCTTAGATGTAAGTGGCTTTTGTATAAAAGCGTCTTCCAAATGACTAAATGTAAACTCTTAAATTGTCAAACTTGTTGTTGTGTCGTAACTTCAGCATATTATTTGTATTATTCCATTCCCAAACTGCAAACTAACAGTATTGTCACTAAAGTTCTTTAATTCCTTTCTGTTTGAGACTGTTTTAACTGTTTTGGTATAAAGAAACTGGCATTAAATATTGCTGTTTTGTGCATGAGAAGACAAAAGCATATATGCATATTACCAGTCAAAAGACACCCAGGAAATATATACCTCATCCATATCATACCTGACTCTACTTACCAATACCAACTCTATTTATGCTGACTGCCTTCATCAAGTGTGGGTCTTCAGCGGGGGTTGGTGCACTGTGAAACCAACTATGAAGTTGTGCTCTCCCAGTGAAATATAGTTCAATCAATAGACACTCAGCAATCAACTTTTACTTGTCAGTTTTGATATATTCGATCATAGCTTTGGGATGTTTTGTGATGTCTAATGTTCTGTGAAGATGGGCTTTTCATATTCTTTATCGTTTCTTCCTCTTTTTTGCCCCCATCAACAAAAAAATGTGTTCACACTTTTGTGAAATAAAACCTCAGAGGAAGGTGTGGGGGGTTTAGGGATGGGGTGGTGGTGATGGAAACAATGAAATTTAACCCGTTTAAAACTGTATCATTTTCTGACCATACCTCAGGGCGCTGGGTGTTTATCGGTGGGACTGGAGAAGCAGAGATCACCGGACTGGTAATTGTTTCCTCTAAATCTGCTGAGCTCTGAGGAACACCAAGTGCAGTTTTTCATCAGACAGAGAATAAAAGGGTAAAAGGACAATACAAAGAAAAGCAAAAATGCTTTAGTCAATCATGTTGGTTTTTATCACTTCATCTAACAAGTGAGCAAGGCCACTAGGCTTCCACACAATATGATTATAAACATAGCTTTGGCACTAAAGAAAGGTTGGCTTTAGCTTCTGTTGCTACTGACACACTTACAGCGTTTTCAATGAGTAAAACTACTAGAAAAAAAGGGGGAGAAATACATGCGTATTTTTAAATTTAATAGAAACAGAAGGACCACTGAGGTGTTTTGAAAAGCACCTTAGTGCTAACTTGATTTGACATTTTCCTATTGAGTCAAAGCTCAGCAATAGGCCTGATATCTCATTTAGCTGTAAAGTGATGTTCTCTCTACCCCGCCACAAAAAAGACATCAGAAAGGCAAAGTACTGCCACACTCCACTCGGACCAATTTGTCTCCATCACTGCATTCATATAAACACTGAATGATTTAGCTAAAATTGTCCAGAGAATCTTACAGGGTTTTTTTTCCCTCCCACTTTATTTTCATTATACTTTCAAGTATGTTAGAGGTTTCGATTCTATGTGTGCATTTGGCTTTGAAAGTCTCATATATAGCGCTGTGGTATTGGCTCATTTTTCATATCCATTGTTGGCTTGTCAGGATGTCATAGCTGTTCCACAGAGCTGTTAGATCAGTCCAAATGTATAAATCATCCAAGATCTGACACACTCATTTAATTTGGGGAGCCCTGGTGCAGCAGCGGGCCTATTAATGAAAAATCCCTGCCCTGTTTGCTGAGTGGGAACATTCTGCCTTTTTTATTTTATTTTTATTAACATAGATATTCTGTATCATTTCCCTCAGCAGCCTGTTGGCTGGCGACCTGACACTTTGTCATTTATCATCATAAGTTATGTTTGTCAATCTGTTGAATTCTTTCAGTCAAAAGTCTTTATGAAAATCACTTTGCATATTAAGGAAAAAAGGGACAAACCCAGGGTGCTAGGTGGGCCAAACCTCTCACATTCCTCAATGCAGCACTGGTTCCAACCCTGGAGCCTGTGTTATTGTTTTCCATCTGTGAAATAAAGTAACAGGTACTTAATGTACCAAAAACAATTTGTACAGCAGTTCTTTTTCCCCATTGAAGGCGTGCATGGCTCGCTGAGGGCTCCCCTTATCTCAGCGAGGCTAATCCATTTTCACACTGCGCTCCGGCGCTCTCATTTTACAGCTGAGGAGCTCTCCGGCTCCACGCTGGGCCTGAAATGGGACCCCAGTCACTGTGGCCCCTTGGAGTGTGCGTAGGTAAGTGTGCAGAACAAATGCTGAAAAGTCTTTAAAAAGTTAAAGGGACTAGTTTAGTTTTTTCTCTCTCTCTCTCTCGTGCTCACTCACTCTCAGGTCCCACCTGATCACATTTCCTGCATTTCACAGAGTGAGCGGCTGTGCTTGAGCGCTGTCACAGTGCCAGTGTTGTGAGCATACAAAAATGGTATCTATACTTTTTTATATGCAGGTAAGAACAGTTTCTATTGTTTAATGAATGCATGCGTGTGATGTGATGTTTCATTAATGCAGACTGATAGACAGCCACTGTTAAAAAAATGTATTAACACTATGTGCGTGTGCTAAAAGGGTAGCAAGTGGGACTGATTGTGGTTTAAAATAATTACCATAAAATAAACCAGGCTAGTACATAAAAAGATTAAAGATTAGAATATTCATCATGAGAGAAATACATTATTCCTAAAATAAGTTGAACATGATTTGCTCGTTAGATCGTTCCCTAAAATAATCATCCATTTTGCATGTCATTAAATTTAATTACTTGTTATTTGAAGTACTAACTGCATTTCATATTTAAATTGAAACTTTCATTCGGAAGTTGCAAAGACAAAGCAAATTCCTCTTCTGTTATGAAAAATACACATTTGTTTTCTTTCAGAGTCAAGTCTGCATCTCAACAGACTGTGGCACAACAAAAAACTGGCAGATTTGTGGCTTGATAATGATATCGAGGTCCCACGTGAATTGCTATCTAATGGGGGCCCTTCTGTTGGTCTGCTATCACGGGTGCTTGATTTAAGTGCAGGTTGGAAACCTGCTCCTGAAGCGTCTTTGTTTGACAAAGTGAGCCAAGATCATCCTGGTTCAAAGGTGTGAATGGTCAATTTAGAGAAAAAAATGATGACTCTTGATGAGGGCGATGACTTTTTTCCTTATGCACATATGAAAATTGGTATATATGGCATCATTGGATAAGATTTTATTACAATTTTTAGTTAGAGAAGAGATGAGAAGTGACAATTTTTAAAATTGTATAATCTTTAACCTAGAGAGGTCACTCACTCCAGTGTGGCTCTGACACTATCTCCTTGTTTATTTGGTTGTTTTTGTTGTTGTTGTTATTCTTTACAACGTACAGACATTCACTCACATATCACAGGAAAACTGTTTTGTTTTACTCGTGAGCCGTGCTCCCAACCCTTCGCTATCCCATCATGCCAAGTCATTTAAGGCATCTGTGGCCTCTCTGGCCCAGCCTCTGCAGCCCCATCAACCCCCCGCCGCGGCCCATAACAGCGCATGCCCACTTGGCTGGGCCAGCCGGGAGGGCAGCCGGGCCAGGACTCACAGGACTCCCAAGCATCCAGAGCAGCTGGAAGTCCCATCTTCCCATCCTGCGTTTCAGCAAAACAATCAAAACACAGAAAATCTATAATAAATCAGTCTCAGGCTGTGGGAAAATAAAAAAAAGAGGGGACGGTCAAGAAAATCACAGATTGAAAGCCGAAACAATGTTTTTTTTTTTTTTCAGTAGGTTTAAGAAGCTAAGAAAAATGGTTTTGAGAATGAACAGTAGTTCGTTCAAATGTAAGATGATTCTGGAATCATGATGTAAGAACGTATAAGAAATACATGACTAACACCTTTCAATCAGCAGCTACTGTCATGATTCTTTTCTCTCCAAATAACCCTTGATAATAAAAGTAAAAACACTAAGTTATATAAAGCACAGTTAATATTAATTATTACCTCTGATTACCTCACAATTTGCAGTTGTTCATAAGTAAATTCACAACCCTGCTGACGTGATTCACAGTTCAAACTTAGCCTCATTGAGTTAACCCCTCTAACCTAAACAACTGTAATGGAGAGCAAGAAAAATGTCTCCTCTCTCTCTTTCTTTTTTCTTGCACCCCCCCAAGTGCACACACACACATATATACACAGCGGCACATGCTTGCTTTACTCTGACCACCCCAAAGCTAATGCAGTTGACTCAGGTCATCTGTAGTTCACCATGAGGACAAAGATAAAAAAAAAATGTTCTCTAAACAATCTGTTTTGGGTGGCTCACCCAAGTTGTTCACATTAAGATGAGCCTTATTTATCTCTCTCTCACTCACTAAGTGATTCCAAGTTTGCTCTCTCATCCATGTAACTAATGTTGAGCAAGGCCAAGCTAGACTGCACCTGAATGGGCCTCGGAGCCGTTAGAGGAAGAGATTCATAATCGCAGACGAGATGACAGGTGGATCAAATTTCTAAACTTTTTGTGTGAACGGTGACAGGCTATCAGTTAGCAGCAAAGATGGTGTTTTCTTAACCCTAGAGTTGCATTAAGTTGACATCCTGCCGTAGCGGAACTAGGTGACATATTGATGTTGGGGAAATATAACATGCGGGAAGCTATAAGACTTAAGGGCTTGGCAGAGAAAAAAAGAAATACAAGCAAGAGTTTGGGGGTTTTATGGGTAACAGTCAAATAAAGCGACCATCTTTATGGTCTGTCTGTGGATATGCTGGTTTCAGCTCTGCAGAAACAATGTCAAGGATGTTTTATGCATAAAAATAATAATAAAAAAAACAATAACAGAAAATATTTCAAAGAATAAACAAAATGAACTGAATAATGGTGTAATGATAATGACGGCGTAGCATCATATTTCCCATAAACAAAATCCAAATAATACACAAAAAAATGGACCTCTCTACAGTAAGTTTTCAATTTAGACATTTAACGGTGATGGCCCCATAAGCCAACAGAGTATATTGGTGAGGAGGACTAAAACCCATGCATCAAATCAAAGTGGAGAGTGTTACCAAAAGCATGAAGACAAACTGCTTTCACGTTTCTAAGTACAGAAGTCTATGTTGAGTTACTTTGTCACAAATCACTGCAAGGCTTCCCTCTCAATCCGTCATTTCAGGATTACCGGGTGTTTATGTGCCGCCGCCGTCAGCACACAAGCCTGTCACTTGCTCAGTGAGGGTAATAATTGGTATGAAATACCGTTATGGACAGCTCAAAGGTAAGCGCTGTGACTTTGATTCCTGTTTTACACTTTGCCAAGGTTCTTTTTAAATCTCTCCTCTTTTTAGCCTCCCCAACCCCAGCTGTATTTTTTTTTTTTTTTTTTTTA
>OMLM01008639.1:29686-45365 GCA_900302695.1 Helostoma temminkii
GGATTTTTTGCCATGGAGGTCTGACAATCTTGCTGACACATCTGACAGAAAATGATTTCTTTTTCAACCAGCCCTTGATTGACTCCATTTGTGGGGTGCAAGTTCATCAGAATACGCCAGCATCCTGCTCATTTAGTCTTTCTTTGAATAATGAAGTGCGGTGTCATGCAGATCCAGAGAAATGAAGAGGCCGCAAAGAAATAGTAAAAGAGGTGATAATCAACACATCAGATAGATATTAAGATGTTTATTTTTTCCATTTTGCAAGTCATGTTATTTCCATTGACTTTTCTGCACAAGATGCCTTTGCAGAAAGTGTGCAGTCATGCTGCACGGCGAAGCGCTGTACGGATGTACAGAACAAACAGGCATAGAAATCTTCACTAGAATGGGATGTGCATAGCAAATCACTCACCACATGACATGCATCTGACAGTGAACAAGAGGAATCTGTTTCGCTCTAACACTTGGGACAAAGATGGAAAGGAATTGGAAGGACAGGGAAGGAGGAGGAGTGTCACTTGGATGTGGTAAAACACAAATCCGAAATGACATATTTCTTGCCATACACATGCTATTTGACATGAAATGCATGGTAAAGTTGAGTGAAAATGCTTAGTCTCTATTGTTAAAAATCCAATGGAAAAAAAACTGGGCAACTACTTTTAGAATTTTCAGAGTAGCACTGCACTGTGAGACAAAAAAAAAGAAAGTACCCTTCTTCAGATCACCCAGTTGTTATTTGTGCCTTAATTTAGCACTTGCTATTAGCCTTCCAAAAGACATTGATGCTCCGAGCCCCACATATTTTTTTCTATGGCTTATCAGCTGGAAAGCCAGAGGAGCTGTCCAGTTTCATTCTCTTGTTGGAGAGCACATGTCAGGACCTATTTGCCACTGGTTACTTTGAGAGTGACATCAGTGATGACCTCTTGACCTCGGCTGACGGAGAAATGCTTCTGCAATACTTTTCCATTATAGAGGCGAGAGAGCACGGACACCAGGCGGATATGGTGAACTGGGAAAATAGGAAAACTGGAAAAGGCATTTAGACCTGTATTTGACCTATCATGTGTCAGTTTTCTGCAGGAGGCTTTTATGAAATGGCTATATGACCCATAAACACCATCTCGCCATCTCCCTCTTGTCTTTCTATGCTCTGTCCACTTAAGGCAACTACAGAGAATATAACAAGAGGTCTTTACACCAACACATTGAGCTTCTATTAAATTTATTTAGTCCCCCTTTTTTCCTGGTGATGACATGTATCAGTCTGGCTAAATGAGAATCAGCCTGACATGTATCTGTAGACTTTCGAATTAGGTGACAAATTGTTAGAACTGAGCTTTCGACATGCCTCTCAACAGGTTGGATACCAGTCTTTTATATATGTCTGATCTGAGCTAAAATGACGGCAACATTTTTTCATCTAAGAGATCTCTGCTTGAGGATTGCCATTGCAGTTCTTCAACACAATAAATAACGCAAGTAGACCTTCTGAATTCTGAAATCGAAAAAGGACAGATGAACTGTGCGACTGTATAAAAGCAACTTTGCATCCTTGTGTGTTGTAATAACAATAAAAGGAGCACGACTCCTTAAAGTTATTCAAGACATGATGTAAACAGTTATTAAATAGACATTGAACTAGAATGCATCGTAAACATGTTATTTACATTTGAGTGTTTATGCAAATCTTTTTATGAAACAATGACAGATACACACTGTAGTGTCCAATAATCATATTTCACAAAACCTAATTTGTAGTAAATAAAAAAATAATTCCTTACAATAAATTAAGGTTTGTGGTTATTTATATGAATTAGTGACATAATTCATATTAATAACCAGCACTCTTGGTAGCTTTGGTTAGCTTTGGAGCTAACAAAATGTAGGATTGTGCCTAATTCACACTGATGATTGACTGACTGACTATTCTGAACCAAAAAGTACAATATGCTCCTAATACTGGCCATGTAGCCACCAGCTCAGCCAGTTGTGACACTGCAATACAATCTCTGCCACTTGTAAATCTATTATACGAATGTTATTATTAGCATCGGTTCCACTCCATCTTGGTGTGATTGACAAATTACCCAGTGTAAACCACGGAGAAGAAAGCAAACTGTGTGGGAAGATTTCCATTTAGTGTGCTGATTTATGTAATATGACAGGGATGGTTTGATGAGTGGATTTCTGTCTTATCACCTATTATGTGCCTCTATAGCTCATAAAGATGTGTCACCACATGAAAGCTTTGCAGTTCAGCGTTAGGAGATGGCAAATCGTGCTAGGCAGTCAGCCACCACTGCTGGCCTTTGCCTTCCCGATAAATTACATTTATGAAAGCTGCAATTACCTGATTACCTCCTTGCTCAGACTCACATTCACTAGAGGGATTCAACATTGCCCTATAATTTCATTCAAATTACCCATGAACCTCTATAGTATCAACAGTACATGCCATTGTGACCCTACTGAGTGTAAATAATGTCTTTAGCGGTCAGCACAGTTGTTAGTGAAATAATAAGCTGTTTCTTCAAATAAGCATCAGAAGACAAAAGAGTGCAGCAGACAAATATTCTACCTATGAACCTGCATGGACATCCCAATCACTAAGAACATAGTGTAGGATATGAAAGGTGTAGTTTAGACACTGGTGAATGCTGGAACCATCTTCACCAAGAGCACCACAGGAAGCAAGCAGTAGAATGTTATCTTTCATACCTCCCTTCCCCCCAGGCAAACTGACCTACACAGACCTCCTAATATACACGCCACTGCATCCTCAGACCAGCTACACCCTGAGGATTCACAAAACAAACTAACCGCTGGGCTGGTATGAGCCCTCCTATGGTCCACCATCTCTTGCTCGGCATGGAGGTGGTACTTCTTATTCTGCCTTCAAACCCATCAGACAGAGCTATGAAATTTCATATAGTGTTAAACTTACATTGCACACTAAAGGTGATCAAGTTGGCGAACAGCAACTGAACATCCCATCTCCAGGAGGTGAGACGTAAAAGTTGGTGGAAGCATAAAGTCGTTTTCCTCACGCATTCATAAATTCATTAGTCTAAACTTTTCAGTGTATCAGTTACATTAAGCCTCATTAACTTCTTTTTTCCTGCTTTATATTAGCTAATTAGCTCAGGGGTGGCCACAAATTAATTACCAACTTCTACAGCCTTGTGCAATTGCATTGTGTTTATTTAGTCTCTCCTATTAACTTTTAATCTTTTCCCACTCGTAAAAACAGGCAATTAACATTTTTTGATAAACAAAAATGATGCAAGCTCAGGGATAATCAGCAGCTCTGCATGTCGTCCTTACAAAATTACCCTGTCAGCTAATTTGACCCTCAAACCAGTCCAGGCAGGGCCCTTTGGACTGTAAGACTGACTTCTTTGCGTTTAAAGAACAGCATGTGACAATTGTGTGACCTGTTTTCTTTTTGCTCATGTCTTCGCCCAACTTTTTTTCCTGTGCATTTAAGACATTTAAGACTTCTGCAATCTGCAACTGTCATATGATAAATGCCGGTTACTATACTATGTAAAATATGTCTCTTCTTTTGCTAGAGGTGAGAATGTCGGTCAGGTAATATGACAGCAGAACATTCAGCGCAGAGAAGCTGCAGAACTCTTCAATGTTCCTCAGTGTATTTCAATAAACCAACACAATGGCTGCTTCATTAGCCCATTGATTTAATAATGTAGCCATCATTCTTCCTCATATTCACAGAGCACAAACACAGATGATACAAAAGGTAACAGTAATGATAACTCTAGCCACGGTCGAACTCCTGTTAAGGCACCAGGAGGCTATCCTCTTTGATAAAGAGGCCCATTTATACGCTGTCTCCTAGCACAGGGTCATCCTTCTCCATATTCTGTGTATTGACCCGGGTTGTTCCTTTTATTACAAGCAGGTTTTTTATTGAAGGATGATTACATTGAATGATGTCAAGCGAGGGGAGAAAAGATCGACCAGAATAATGACGTTCCAGAGAGGGAGTAAGCAATAGGGGTGGGCGGAAGGGTCGATGGTCGCACTTGCCCTGTCTTTCTGTGCGGCCTCACAAATTGAGTCGCATCCTTGCTCATCCATTATTTAAGGCCATTCAGACTCTCTTGGCAACTATAGATTTGATAATCATTCCCATGTCCATATTAAATATGTGACATAAATATCACCGTAGGGGCTTGTCAATAAGAGGGCAGCAGTGTGAAACTGGGGCGTAAAGGAGAAACTAATAAATGGATATGGGGCAGAGAGGTGATGAGAAGCTCGTACGGATGTTTTTCTGCTTCTGAGACTAGTAGCTGTTAAAGGTACAGGAATTGTACCACATAATTGTGAGTCTCCTCGGACCCTAATAAGCAGGAAATGCACCTGTACACCTGAAGGTTGGATCTCTAAATATATTAAAATGATGCTTTAAACATTATTGCTAAAGTGTTTGACAGTTCCATGTACTTTGTTCAGTTTAATGCCTGTTAGCATGTTAAACCAGCTCGGGGGAGGCGCTGTCTTTGGCTTGTGCACATACCTGCAAAAGTAATGACAATCTCATCAGCTTTTGCTGTTGTAGATTGTCTTGCAATTAGTGTTTATTAGCATAAGTTAGCATTCCAACAAGCTGAAGTTTCAAAGTTCAACTAACCTTAAGGCTGAATTCTATTTTTTCTATTGTTTTTTTCCCTCAGTTTCTCATTTGCAATCTTCTCTATTAGCCCATGGGCTCTCCACAGGTCTTCAGTGTAATGTTACTTATTATAGGGATTTAGCTTCTCTATTTAAGGATTACCTAAATCATCTCTGACTGAGATTGTTTGTGTAAGTAAAAAACAATGTGCTGTGCCTATATGTAATGAGAGTAATAAAACAGACATTTATTCATATGAAAATGTGTTTGTGTGGGCAAAGGAGTTCTGTGCACAAGGAAAAAGAGGGTGTCGGGTTGTAAGTCACCACATAAATAAGGTGGAGAGAGGGTTGATAACAGGAACCAGCATCTGCTAGGCAGGCAGGCAGTATTTCTCCTGTCTCCGCAGTGGACTCTTCGTCTCCTGTGATTTTCTCCAGCTGCTGGCCATGAATACTGGCCTATGCACTCTAGATTAAAGAACAACACATGTTTCTCTGCAGGGTAGACTATACATCATCTCCTGATAACCAATGACAAACGCTTGCACATATTGTCTCAGAGCAAAACCAGAGCATGGATTAAGCAGTGTTTTGATGTGAGCAGTTGAGGACGTGAGATACTGATCCTTGTCACTGTTGTCACCTTATCATGTTGTAAATTTGCATGTTTGTGTCAGATCTTTATACTAGCTGCTCCCAGAAAATATTAACTGTCTGCTCCATTCTACGGCTTTTCTTCAGTAACACCATGGTTTACCAAGGAGACTGTAGATTACTCTGCTCTTCCTGCTCTCACTTGGTCGTAAATGAGGCACACTGGCAATGGTATACTGTCTGGCATAATGTGAACACTCAGCTCTGCTACTGCTTACATTGTGCTTACATTAGAGAGAGAGTGATTCAGTGTTGCTCAGTGAACACGGCAGGGGTGGCGTCGCCTTGTGATCCTAATTTGATACGCAGTAATGCTAATTCAAATTATTAAATAAAATGCTGCAATTTTGAAAGGAAATAAGTATTTACTTACCTCTGCTGTTGGCATGCAGTCGTTATACTATATATAATATATATATTACATGTAAAACATGTATTTATCTAAGACTTTTTTTTGCAAATTCCACATTTGAGGGATAAATTAGCCATGTTAATTTCATAAAACACACATCTGAGCGCATAATTACTTCACTTAAGTTGGTGAACTCCAGCGTGACAAGCTACAGATGGCTATCATTTCATATTCAGTCACAACAGGAGAAAGGGTTTGTCTTTATAATATGATGCTTTATGTCATGTCTCTCCGTAAGACAGAACAGAAGGCGAGTCTGCCTTTAAAGCTTTCAGTAATTATGTTATATTATATTACATGCCTGACCATCTAATTTCAAGATTATGCATTTGATTGAAGTAATTAGTCCCAACTTTCACTCTTTCCTGCTCTGCTGTCATGTCAGACCTGTCAGCTGGCTTATTTACAGGAGCTTGAACATTTTCTACAGGGGGAAAACATAGAAAGGAAACACTATGGAAACACAAAGACATGATGTCTTCCTTGTTCACTTTAAATAATTTTCACATTCCTAGACTGTTGGTATGAAATGATAATGCTTAAAAATTGAGTGCTAATCACAACATATGATCAAGCTCAACAGATTTAGACTGCCGGCGAAATGTGCATGTGAAAAAACAAGCTACATCCTTTGTTTTAATGAGAGTACCCACTGTCATTGTTGCATCAGGGTAGAGGTAGGTATCAGTGGAGCACGGAAACAAATTCAATAATAATTAACTTGGGTCATCTACTCATCTGCCATGGCTCATAAACCTTAGAGAAAATTTCCCCCAGAACTTTTACAAAGCCTTAAAGTCTTAAAGTCACATGCCTGCAAAAGATGCTTTGGACAAATCAAACTTCAGTTTCTAATGTTGTCAAAGTCTCAGATGCATCTGACTCTTTTCAATAAATTTTGCCAAGAATTTAACTTTAAGATTTTGTTGGGGGTCATGGATTCTCAGGTTCTCTTTAACACCTCTTTAAATCCAAAACGCCATTGTGTAGAAAATATACTATACGTTTCTATGTCTGTTAATGTTTTTGGGGCTAACAAAAGGCATATACACTCAATGGTCAACACAACAACTCTGCCTTAAATTTTACCTTTAAAAGATAATGATGTTGATTTTGATTGAAACTGTTTTCATATAATTAAATCCAGTACAGCAACACTAAAAACTACAACCTCAGTAATAAACATATACATATTTAAATCATAACCGTGTGGTGTCAACAAATGCTGAATACTATAAATATATGCTGTGTTAGTGTGCAGATTGTGTGAACAGTAAGAGAGAGTATATTTGTTGTATATTCATTATTCATAGAATACAAAACGTCCTTTTTTGTACTTTATAAAAGTTTTAAAAGGATAAAGCATGCTTGTTGGCATAAAGAAGAATAAACAATCAATCAATCAGTTATCAATAATATTCTTCAATAACTTGATGAGCTTTCCAGCTTAAAGGAAAAAAAGCTTCGCTGTGTGTTTTGTGGAAGGTAAATACAGTGTAACCTAGAGAATATCACAGCAGATAGAAGTGAAGAAGACTGAGTTGGGAGTTAAGTGTTTCTCTCTGGCTCTTGAAAACCACTTTCTCCTATTTTACATTTCTTCAACTATCTTTTACACTCACTCAGACAAAGTGTGGCCCTTCAGTGTGCCGGCTCTGTTGTTGTGTGTCGTATAAGCTGCTCTCTATGCTGGCTGTCAGCTGGCTGTAGAGCTAATATCAGGGCTGCCTCACTGGCTGGCAGACCCAATCAGACTCTGGAAGCTGGGCTGATTGGACTGACATACTCCATCAAACCCAGCATCAAACTGCATCTGACCATACACTGGGGTCTGACTGCTTCGGACATCATGGAGTAGGCCGGTGCCGGCTTTCTTAAACAATCCTAATATAGATCACAGAGGTTTCTTTCTCACTGCCTCACCCTGTAGAATTTCAAGACGAGATGCATTTTTAAAAATAGTCTCAAAGGTTGTTTGTTTCTATTTAACACTAAAGCTTTTGCGCTTATTTAGAAGGTACAAATTGTGTTCTTTAATTGCACATTTTAGCATCCATCTACCTCTTGGCCCCGTGCACAAGTAGATGCATGTGCAGTTGTCTCGTTCTATTTTTATGTAATATTGCAATGTCTAGTGTGAAGTTTCAAAGGATTGAGTCAGATGTTCCAGACTTTTGTATAGTGTTGTATTTAATATCAAAACATGTGGCATCAAGACTTGCAGCCTTTGAACTGCTTTTAATCTGAGCATCTCAACAAACCATACCGCACTTCCCAAATAAAACTGTTACTACTTTGACATAATTAAGTATTTCATATAATTGTGCTGACTTTAATCATCTTTAATCACCCAAATATATTCTAAAATTGAAATGTTTATGAGAACATGGGATTTTTGTGGGAATGATCACAACCCTGAAAGCCTTGGACAAACATGTTGAACCTTCTAATTATCTAGTATAGTTAAGGAAGTACTCAACATATGTGCATGTTTCATTCATTTCCGTCTGGAGGGGAGAACAAAATGTTGTGAAAATTTGTCAGAATGGGTATGAAGAGTTTTACAATGTCAACAACATTCCGAGCATCTTCAGAAACAACAAAAAGGCACTCTCAGGCATCAGAAGCTGTGTTTTTATTCCAATATGCTAATAAGAATTGATTGCTTTTTAGAAATAGAGACAAAAATGCAATTTTAGTGCTCAAAACTGCCCGTTACAACCCTTTAATGGAACATTTGTAAATTATTTGATGTAATTGCTTGCTACCACTGACAAGCTGTGGAGCAAGTCACACACAGTCTTCTCTAAAGACTGAAGAGGTGTGCCAGTCATGGTTCTATTGTTTTCGAAATGATAACAATATGGATTGAAATGCATGAGTGCCGGTTAGACAACATTTACCTCTTGACGCTGCATCCGATATGTGCAATTTAAAACCCAGGGGGTCCGACTCAGAATTCTGTAGCTAGGAATGTTGAGCTTGCCATACAGAGTTGAACCCCTGCACCAGAGGATACATCAGGCTGTCCACAGCCACAGCAGGGGGTGATGTCAGCAGAAGCACCCGCCCACCCCCAGATACATATAATTAGTCTTTATCACATATTCAACAATAAGAGTTTCAGTCAGTGCAAGTGTGTACATTGCCTGACATCATCCAGTGAAGGAGAGGAAGACAGAAACAAGAGGATGCCAGTCACTCAGAAAACAGCCCCTTTTTTATAATAATGTCAACAACAATAGTTAAAGAGATATACTGTACAGTATGATACATTTCCTAAAAGGAAAGTGCCTTACAATGGGAAATAGTGAGGAGGAAGCCAAACAAATGCAAATACAGTTTAAAGAAGTTATTAGAAACATGAGGGCCTGACTGCAAAGAAGCTGTGATCTCTTGTTTTATATTCACCTCATACATAAGTCATCATGATGACCTGCTGTATTGCTTTTCTGTCATTTCTCTCCAGCAATATGTGAGAAATGAAGGGACACAATTATGTTTTCATTCCTCCTAGTGGCAATGTTCAATGAATCCACTGAAGGCGGGGTTGAATTAATGATACATTTATTCATTATCATTTTAATATAGCCACAATGCACAATCAGCTGCAATACAGCGAGACAGAGCTGAGAAAACAAATTAATGGAAAGCCTAAGGAATATTTTTTACCCTCTATTCTGCATCCTCGTGGCATATGGCTACCTATTTGCAACAAGAGTTCATTTGCAGATATATAAAGAAATCAGCGCAGGGACAAATAAAATTATGTAATAAAACTCAACCAAGAAGAAATATTGCCAGTGAAACATATGGCACTGTCAAAAATGATCACTTGAGATGCTAAACACAAAATACTGGTAAGTACAATTTCAACACGTTCCAGCGTAAATGAATGAATTCACTTCATTATAGAGTAGAAAGGTAGGAATTATAATCGCCTCAATTAGAGCGACGCCATAAAGCGAAGATAATGTATATGTAATTTCTTTTAATTTAGCTACCATCTGTTTGTTGCAATTGAACGCACTGTAATATTTAGCTTTTCATTAGTTTGTTTTCCTCTGCGAGACAGATCATTGTGTATGAGAAAAAGATGGTTTGAGTTTAATAAAGCCAGAATGACTGATAGTGGAGTTTAAGTGCATTGTTCATGATAGAACTTTTACAGAATGCACGTATGCGTTTCAAAAATGAAGAATCTTATCACACATATTAAGGTAGGTGATGTGCAGCATATTCATGGCTTGTTAAAAAAAAAAAAGAAACGAAAAGAAAGCCACAGTTACTGTATGCAGCAGCATAAATACCACAGGGTTACAAACCTTCTTTCATCTGGTTAGCCTACTAAAACTCTCTCAATAGTTCTCCAGAAGCCTCTCAAGCATATGTCTCCTCATCTGCTTATCTTGGCAAACACTTGGCACGGTAGATGAGGGGTGGATGGAGGAAAGTAAGAGTTGAGTTGACTCCTTTCCCTGATGGCCTCGCAGGCCCCTCTGCCTGGCTCGGCTGCTTCATGCAGAGCGAACGCTCTCCCCAACCTGCCATATGGGAGCCATAGCGCTTTTCTTTATCATCTCTTCTTTTATGCCTACTGGTTGTGTGGCTGCCTTTTGTTGTTCTGGAATAATCAAATGTTGATAGCATAGTTCAAATGGACCATTAAGTATGTGAGAATGCTCTATGGAGATGGAGCAGATAAGAGACCAGGAGCCAGGCAGTCTGCCACATTCAATAGCCAGCCTAGTGGTGGTACTAATTTGATTATAATATAGTCATCTCCGAAGATTAGAGCTATTCAATTAAATATTCTAATTAACCTGAAGTATTAGGCAAATGATGCTAATTACAAATATCCTCAAGAGAGCCGGCTGAATGAAAGGCTCAGCTCGCTACTGATACTTCAGACCACTGTCTCGTAACAAGATGTCCTATATCATAGACTCTGCGAATATTAAATTCCTGGCTAATTTGCCTCGATCCCATTTGTTTAATGGCATTTGCATTTTGTTTGAAATTGTAATAAACATGTGTACCCAGCGCTTAACTTCACAGAGAAAGTGCACTCTTGGGGTAGCTTAGTATTTCTGTTTACACAGCTCCCCAGAACATTCTCCCTCATGCACATATAAACACATACTCATAGACTGGCCCATTAAACTCAAAGTGTTTGTACTGACTGCAGTGTAGCAGCATTATTTTCAGGCCCATACACAACATGAGATAATTTTTTTTTAAAGTAAGTTTTTAATAATTGGGAATGTATTAAATTATGAGGGGTGAATTGAATAATCTTTTTCATTTTCATTATTTCAACACTCAGATCATAAATATATGTGTCAGAGAAAGAGAGAAAAAGAGACAGAAATTGCAAAAATACAAAAAAGAATTAATTTTGGAAGCTGCCGGCTTAGACCCAAATGTCTTAAATCATGAAATCATCATATTTGACAAAGGTTAGAAGAAAAGCAAAGCAAATCATGGTAGAGAAACATGTAGGTGCCCTCAGTGATTACTTTATATTCATAGTTTTTCCACTCCAAGGTCCTGAATATGTCATGTGCATAATGCTGGCCCTCAGTGTGGCATTATAGTCACTCCAAGCAACGTGTTTCAATAAGGCAATTTTCTCACTGCCTAAGAACATCAGCGGGGCGCCATTCTCAACAAAGACAGAGTATGACATGTTATCCAAGCATACATCTGCAGGACAGAACTATACTTTATTAAAGGAAAATAGGATTTCACAAATGTTTTGACAAACAGGGGGAAGAGGAGGGGTAGAAGGTGAAGCAGGATGAGGGGCAGATTGAGGTGTCAAAGGGGACGGGGCTCGATGCATAGTTTGTGAGCAGTGATCATGGAAATTAGTTAGGTAAAGAAAAAGGGGCAATGCAACTCCCGTTGATCTGCGCATGCTAAAGCTACCACAGCAGTTTTAAATAAGCGTCGTTTCCCAGTCTTTGCTACATAAATTATAGCTTGAGCAGTTGCTAGGGATACAATGAGCTTTTTGTTGTATATAAGCAACCATATACAGATTAAACCATAATATTTTGATTTAATAGTATGCATTTTTGTTTACCATTATTTCCAAACTCTAAACCCACCCCTAGAAACAAATTCATTCACAAATTTAAATCATTTTAACAGAATGCATAGATAAGGTATGGGAAAAATCGTATCAATACACAAATGCGAAGGCATGATACAAGCTTATCAGTAGAGCTGCAGGGAATAGATGTGGTTTTATGCATTGATTTAAAAAATATGACCAATCCAGTAATTTAATAATTTGGTATTTTTATTCACAAACATATTTTTGGAGGTTTTCAACTTTTCATGCCCAAACCTAACCTCACACAGGTCTCTAGTTTCGATCTCAGATCTTCGGCCAGTCAGACGTGCACATTACATGCCTACAATCTGCACCAATCACCTCCTAATGACTTGCTTCCTGTTAATAAATGTGACATTGTATTCATTCACAAAATAGGTAAAAGACATAATCGTATTGGAGTTTACTTGTACAGGACTGTAATTTTTTAGAAGACAGGGTTGCAGGTGCAATTCACAAAATGTGCCATACTACTATAATGTACATAGGCAGTACTACTTACCTTATAACTCATCCAGAGTGATGAAACATTGTGACAGTGGAGCAGGGCCCGCACATACAATTCTGCCTCTCTAAGCAAGAAACTATTTCCTTTATTTCCATCATACTAGGAGCACATAGAGGCCAAATCATCTAGCGTATTTTATTTTTTAACAATAATAACTGTTTTTTGGACTACCTGTTCCTTCAATAATTTCCTCTTTTTATACTTAGAACCAGATAATTTCAGTGATTTAGACATGCAGAATATCATCAGTCATGATTCATGACAGCTGGGGTTGTGGGAGGGACACTCACAGAATCTCTGTGGTGGGCCAGGGGACATGTTATATATGAAAACTGGAAACCTGTCTCCTACCCTACCCTAGTAATTGTCATGACCAGTCATAAGCTGAAAGAAAACCAATGTTCTCTCAGAACATTGTTCAACCATCTCTGAAAGGTACTGGGTATTTACTGAACTCTCGTTTCTGCTGGTGAATAAATGTCAACCAGTGATAGTGTGTGGCTCATGAGCTTTGTTTTAACTGTATGCAATTGTGCATCATGTAAAATTAATTATGTGCAAGTCCACAGGTAAAAGTATGTTGAAACATCACGTTATAGAGAAATTAGAAATTGTGCTACAGGTTTGGATTGATCTTTGCTATTTCTACTCCAGTAATTTTTATCGTTCAAAACATAGTTACTCTCTGCTGCTCAGTGATGAGTTAGTGTACCTGCTGTTAAAAACTGTTAACCACATACGTTTTATATTGCACTCAATTGCTTTTATTAATCTCCAGCATTCTGTGGGTAATACATCAGTCTTAACAATCAATATTGTATTGTGGTTTACAATATGAATATTACATTTCCATTAGCTTAAGTAAAGTGTGAACAAAGCTCAAAAATGCAGTATATTATTTGAAATGCACTATTTCTAAGCTTTGTTCGCACTTTACTTAAGCTAATGGAAATGGGTACACCATTATATTGTAGTACCACAAAGTATAGCCCTGTGCATTCAGTTAATTTTTACCTAGCGCAATCATTGTTGGACACTGTGAATATCTGGCTCTGAAAGAGACAAACGCATCCCAATATCTCAGCATGCTGTGCAGACCAGATCACCTCTGAGCGTGTTGGATGTCTGCATTAAGGTTGATACAGCGACTGTATTTACTACTGGGGGATATCATACGAGTCAGGCTAAGCCGAGAGGGATGATATCAGCTTTTGTCTGAGCCTCCACTACGTTGTGAATCGTAAGTACTGTACACCTGTCTCATTAGGAGAACCATGCTGTTGACCCAGTGTATTAGCCTGGGCCTAATCCTGGCAGATCTAAACAGGCTTCCCTAAGCCTCTCATGGATAAGTCTTCCCCTGAGCCACCATGACAAGACTACAGCACAATGGAAAATGGGGCCATGCTAACACATCATTATGCTGTCCCAAACAGATACAGATTATGAGCCAGCGCGGGTTTTGTTTGTTTATTGGCAACATTACTGTCATATTATTGCTTTTACTGGCAGGCACAGCAAGAGACTATTCACACCACAGTGTCTGTAGACTCATCCAGAAACATCACACCTGGAGCATCTGCAAACATATGCATAGTGGTGGTAATGAAAGGTACATTTACTCAGGCACTGTACTTAAGAGCAATGTTGATGTACTTTACTTGAACATGTCCATTTATGCTACTTTATAATTTTACTGGCATTTACCATAGCTTCATATTTACCATACAGAAAACTTGCAATGCCAAAACTTGCAATAATAATTTAAGTAACCTTATTTCTCAAAAATTTCACATTATATCTTCAAGTTTCACCGTGAAGTTGCATTTTGGCTGGTATAAATCACATAGGTCTTCACTAATTAACATTAAATTGATCAAGGCTGGTCCACACTGTCAAATTAAGTTCTGCTTATGCGTATGGACACATATTAGTATAGAGCCTCACATCAAGTCCTTTTGGTGATATGGAATTTCAGGATGCTGCAGGTTTTCAGTTTCAAACATGCTACCATTTGGTTCCATGAACATGCTGCTGAGTCTTTACAGTGCTAAGGTGAGTCTTATGTTACAGTCTGTCACAGAAAAGTGTTGACGTCAGTAAAGGAATGCGTCGATGTGGATGGCTCTGCTCACGTCTGTTGTCATCAATGTCATATTGAGAGTGTGAGAGCGACAGAGACAGAGACAATAATGTCTGATTTGGACTGGAGGTAGAAATCAAAGCCAATCACAAAGCTCCCTCTCCACTTATTGACTCTTTTATTGTAAACATCAAGATGAGGATATTGATTATTGAGAGAAGTTAAAGCAGTGTTGACTTCTTCTCACTTGTCCTTGTCATTTCTCTCTTTTGTTGTGCTTCATGTTCTATTTGCCAGAATTAGGAGAATTTCTTAAGTCAAATAATGTTTTTGTGTGTGTTTAAATGCTTTTTCTCATCATCTGCTAAATTTAAATGCATGAAAACCCAAACTGGGTGTTTTTGTCCTTATTAGTTTAAAATATTGCACTAGCTCTTCTCCGCCGCTGAAAACTTAACCCAGCACACCCACAGAGGAATATACCCGGCCTCATCATCGCCAATCTGCTTTACCACGTTTCTGATGAAGATGAGAGCTGATGATTGAACAAAGCCCTCAATGGAAGGAAGCTGTCGAACCTCTGAGTGCTGTGTGCGTCATGGCTATGCTGGGCAAAATGCAAATGTCAAGTGACACTCGACAAGTCTGTGATTAAGATTTAATAGAGAAAAATGTGAGGCGAGGATATTAGTCTAACTAAGACACATCAGCTGGCTCTTCTCAACATGCCCCGCCCACATCTTCACATCCCATTGTTGCACCAGGGGACCATTTTGACCAACACATAAAATTTGAAATGATGTAGGCTGCATTGAAAGCAAGAATATTTTACATTTTGTTGATGCTGGGACAAAACATTTAAAACTTGAAACTGATTGAATGCATATTTTCTAGGGACATTTGTTATTTTGAAAATCAACCACTTAAGCCACATGGTAGGCTTTAATGTTCAGTGTTTCTAATGTGTACTTCACCTACACACAACCACATAGCAACAACCTCTTGATTTGTAACCAGCAACTGCTCAGGAGGTCAAACAACACAATGAGGAACCGTGCAGAGGAATCCCATGAGCACCCTCATAGACGAAGGTCAGCACTGCCCTACGAGCACTTAGTGAGCCACCGCTGTCACCAAACAATCTCCCTGCTGCAAATCTCCTCTGAAATTTAAAAAATTTAATTTGTCAACATGTTTCTATCATATGCTCCATCACTGTCCGAGCTGGTGGCAGGGGCCAGGGGCCCGGGG
>OMLM01008640.1:7579-18931 GCA_900302695.1 Helostoma temminkii
GTTAGTAAGAAACTGTAAACAAAACGTTAAACTACATGTAACCTAAATCTGCCCAGTGCGTTATTGATCTGATTGACTGAGTCTTTCTTCTCTTTGGTTTCAGTGAAAAGGTGAACAACGAGACCAGTCTCATCCAAAAGGGACCATCTACAGAACAGGTGAGGCCAATGGATGCATGTAGGAGTAAGAGGTCAAGGGTGATGGACCAACACTGGTTCAGCTGTGAACTCCGTTTAATGATCGTCAAAGGGCAAAGCACTTATCTGATTTTCACTTCAGTTGCACTTCTACATTAATGAGTGTGACACACAAAGCTACAGTCTAATGTTATGCAGGGACAAGATAATGACACTGAAGCTGTTATGGCCAAGATGGATGAAAATAAAGCCACCCTGATCACTCCTGGACTTTGTATTTAATGCAACAGCACAAAGTTGGAAATAGTAATGTAGACATAAACTTACTAGATTCTTCATAGCAGTCGTGATCGTTTTGACGTGAACGCCAGCTTTTGAGTCAGCAGAAATATATTCAGGCACATCAGTCATGCTGATTGAGTGTCTGAAGCAAGTGTCACTTCAAAGAAAGCCCATTTGAAAAAGCCGTCCCTGCAGCTCAAATGATGGAGGATGACAGCAGCACCATGTAATCTGAAAATGTCATCACAAATGTAAAACATTTCATCATGAAATTCATGTTAGTGGCATATTTGACGTGACTGTGAGAGTCAGTTTAAGGGAGCCTTGTTTTGTGTGATTTTTGGAACTACTGACAGCAAAACTGGGTGACATTTCAGAGCTGCAAAGAAACTGTAGGCACGCTTCACTTTGCTTTTGAAATGGATATAACGAGAAGATGTAAAAGTCTCACTCCATACCTTATCAAGCATTTCTTTCTTGTGTCACCATTAAAATAAACACTACCCTGTAAACTGTCTTCTAAAGGACTGGAGATAAGCCACAAACAAAAAGTGAAATCTTGAGTGGCAGGAAAAAGTATGTCAGTCCTTTGGAATGACTTTTTTCTGCCATGACAGTTATTTCAATTCAATTTGCTTAAGATAATCACACATAAACCATAATAACCTGTTCGTTATTTGATTTACTATGGGCACAGAGGTCTAATTTGTTAAAGGTCAGACATACAGTGTTTCTAGTCATTATTAGCAAAAATGATGATAATGATATTTATATTCTTTGTGTGTTTTGTTCTCTTTCTCTCTGACAGTGTTGAGCAGAGTGAAAAGGGCGTCCAGCAGAAGGAGGAAGGGAAGGAGGACACAGTTATGAAGACAACAGGGCTAATTTTTATGTTTTACAGTATGGGGAACTGAGGGGGACAAGGCACCTCAGGATGTTTGGCCTTTGTTACACTTGTTTTATAAAATGGAGTTGACCTACTGAGGGGGAGTTTTTTTTTTTTAATGAAAGATTAAAAATTCAGCTCCATCCATTTTTTTCTTCCACAGGTTTAAAATAATGCGTGTGTGCAAATTTGTAATAGGACATAACTGGTTAAGATTACTATCCTGGATTCTTTTGATTTTAACTCTTTACTCACAAATCACATCTTTTAGTTGACTCCACTGCTAAGTAGAGCTGAACAGTGAGGAGTGGCTGACACAATCCAAAATACAGTGGCAAAATCTTTCTTATCCACCCCAAATCAAATGCAAAATGTCACTAGCCACTGTGCTGTGTGTGGAGCTCATGTTGGCTTTGCTTTGGAGTTTGCACTTATATTTCGTGCTCTCATCTGGGTATATGGGGGAAAATATCACAGGTTAGCATTTTGTTTTATTTACCACAGTGCCATGATGATTTACACTCACAGTATTTAATCCCTAAACACACTATTTGGCACACATGTTTGTAATATTTTCATTCAAAGAAGCTGTGTTTGCTTTAGTGCAGTTTAATTGCATTGTTGCCACGTGTGAACGTTGATATATTTCTATCCCTAGTAGCTCTCAGTAGAAACAGCACTGGCATAAAAAAACACTAATCCTTTCTCTAAAATTGCTTGCCTTTTTCAATCCAGTAAAAAGCCACCAAATAAGCAAGCTATTAGGTTGTGCACATTTATTCTTGCCATTTCCAGCATAGTTGTATATTATTTTAGTTTGCCAGTTGTTAATTTCCTTTTTTCTCTCACCTATTTTGTCTGTAAATTAAGATTACTCTGATCATCACGCAGATGTTCTGTGCGTGATGTGGAGCTCAGTGTGTCTGTGGTGACTGAACTGCTGTACTGAGACAGTAATTACTGTCATTTCTTACTGAGTTTTTAGCCTTTCAGTCCTGTACCATGGGAGAAAACTGTCTCACAGTCACATCACACAGCAGTTTTGCTCAGAAAGCCCAATTTTCCTAGGCTTTCTCTGAAAATTGGTGAAATTTGGTGAAATGGTTGACAATCTCAAGCTGTGGTCTGCTGTGTTGTTGTTTTCCTGTGAGAACAAGATGAGACTTACAGGTGCTATAGTGCAGTAGTCACAGATTCACTTGTTAGGAGAAACCACTGGCATAGATTCACTCTAGTTTGAAACAAGCAGGGAAGGGAAGATTTGGGAGGGGGTAATTGCTGGTGAATATGCCGTACCTTTATTTTTCACCAAATATAAGAGTTTTTGAGTGTCCCTATGTTTAGGTTCACAATAATGGCATTTCTGTTTCTTCCCTACACTGTTGGCACGTCAGAAACGTTTGATAGTGGGTTAACGTGCCCTTTTAATTTGTTGTACACTGGAAATAATGACCTTCGTTTTTAAAACAAGGTCACTTCAAACCACTGTCTGCAACTATAAAGCTTGTTTTATTTTTCAGTGTCTGTCTACTGATCTTGCGATGTCGACTGTCCTCAACTCTGTGACGACAGTCGAAGTTACATAAGTGAAATTGGAGCTTTGTTTCTTTTTTATTTCAATGTTTTATATAAAAATACTGTGGTTTAAAAGTGTTTTTTTAAGAAAGTGGGTGACTGAGTTGTCATTTTTCCCATGCATTTTCACTTTCTGGGAGAAGAGAGAAATATTTGGGTTATTTTAGGACTTTTTTATGAGATATTCTCAGTGCTTTACTTCTCTCTCTTTACTGTATATTTTGTGGTACGCTGTTGTGATCTCCGTGGTGTGTTGATGTATCTTTTTGTTTTGTTCCAGCTGTGTAGAATTTATTATGAAAAAAGCTCAAGAAAACAAATCACAACCCTATATTCTCTGTGTTTTTATTTCCAGCTTTCCGATGAGCAATTTACAAAAATGTAGTTTTGGGATTGCTTTAGCTGTATCACTGTTATTGTTTATCATTATCACAAAATTGTTTTGAATTTCATACACAAACATGTAAAAGAAATAGCAAGTGACCATATAATGTCAGATGATACACTCACCACTGAACAGCATCTATAAAATCTTATACATCTCATACATCAAACCAAAAGTTCTATAAGAAATCAGATTCCTTTTGATGTGATTCATCCGTGTATGTTTTTTCATTCACTTCCTAGAAGATGACATCTAAATTGATTCCCAGCTTGCACCAAAGTTTAATCTCTTTGATATAAGCAGCTTTATGTAAATTTTCCCCTCACACTGATTGATCCCATGATTTTCTGTGACTAAAGAGAAAAAATGAGAAGGTTCATGTTTTGCATTGATAACTGCCTAAAGGATAGGCTCACTGCTGATTCCATGATTCACTGTCCTCACTACTTGCTTTCATGTTTTCAAATGAGTTTCAACAAAGCCATCAATCATCTGCAAATTGCTGTGCAACTTTGTGCATAGATCAGTAACAGTTAGTGGGATGGACTGTATCAATAACAGCTGTAATCATAATTGGCTATTAGAAAATCCAGATATGAAACCCACCATTAATCAAGACAACAAAAAAACAAAAATAGGTTGTTTTGTTTTAACTATTACATTAATATTACATAACTGTGCTCTATACATTGTACCACTTTGTGACTATTCTGTCCATCATCATGCATCTCCACATTCTCTCTCCGGTTATGGATCAATGTGAGTCATTTTCCTAACACGCATGCTTTGCACTGCGGGTTTTCCATTAGCAAATTAAAAGTCTCTCATCAAAGTGACCTGGTGAAATCGATATGTGTTTAGAATACAAAGCAGCAGGCAAGTGTAAGGGTGGATTCAGGGAATAGGCAGGCAACAAATAACCATGTCTGTGTCATCCAGTGCTGATGTGATGGAGGTGAGGACATGTGGCATAAAGGAACCAGAGTATCTCTTAAATAAGCTGCAATCTTCTAAAAAGAATCTACAGTTTTGCTAGCATCAATATATTTTTTAAAATCTGCACCATATGTGCAGTCACCAATGTGAGGTCATGACAACAGTGTTTGAACGAATAAGAAGTACTGTAATTTGTCCTTAGATTTCTTTGCATTAACAACAAAGAAAATATAGTTTGTGTCTTTTGGGTTAAATCCCTAATCTAACATGTGACCAGATGTTGTATATTATTGGTTCCATTACTTTACTTTTGTTTTTGAGTAATTATTAATTGTTTGTCTTATTCATTGACTTTATTTCTCCCATTAACAAGCACTAAAATTGAACATGAGACATTGTTTTACAACCAATCAGTCTGTTTGGAGGTTTACTGACCTGCAGCTGTTAGCCCCACTGAACGGTGGAAAATGTAGCATTCTAGAAGAAGAACATATCATAAAATAGTTCATCTATTTAGGTTTTAGCTAATTTAGTCTAACAATGCTAAGGGGTTCTGTACTCCCAATTTGGAGGTAGAGCAGTCATCTACCAATCATATCATCTGTGGTTTAGTTCCCTGCTCCTCCAGTCATATGTTGAAATGTCCTTGGGCAAGACATAGAACCCCAAATTGCCCCCGTTGGGTCAGGCATCTTGCATGGCAGCTCTGTTTGTTATGAACGAGAAGTGTAAAAGCGCTTTGAGTGCCAATGTGCCAGAAAAATGCTATAGAATATTACCGTTTTTAAAATCGCCTCCAAGGGTTTTTCAGACATCACTGGTAAAGTTCTAAACAGCGCTATGGTCAGCTCTACCCAAGTGTTACATGAGGGACACAAATCGAAGCTGAAATGTGAAAGACCAGTCTATCCACTGAATACGCCAGATACCTGATCTGAACTGATATGAAGCCCCTATCAAACTGTCAGTAAGACACCAAGTAAAAACTGTGCAGCAGTAGGTGATAAAGCTAAATTAAGTCAGTGAACTGATGTAGTAATGTTATATAGTTAACAGTACCCACACTGAAATAGTGGTCGTACCAGACCAAGTAAAACTGTGCCAGTGTACTGGCTTGAGAATTGGTGTCCATTACTGCTCATGAATTCAGCTTTTCGTTGGAAAAGGATTAGGGGTAATATGTAATCTCCTTTTTAAAGGTTTTTGTAAAGGACACGATTGATGTCAGTGATAGTGATGAATAAATGTATGAAGTGTAATCATAAGCACAGTAAAACCAAGCCCCAGGTGTGTCATATGGCTCAAGAGTGTACAATAAGTGTGAGTTTGTGTAACTTGCTGTTTGTTTTGTTTTATTTTAGAAAGAAAGAGGGAATCAGTGTTTTCCAGTCTCTCTAACAATGAGTCGGATTACTGTCAGTCCTCCCAGTGTACTTTCCTTCTTCCCAACTCCCTCCCTCTGCCTGCTGTGAGTTTTCATGCTGCCTCCACTGGGTTTAGTTACAGTAGCTTTAAACTGATTTAGCTATTTAGTGTCAGCCTATTGAGGGATGACAGCCACTGTCTGTCCCCTCTGCTTGCTCAACCAGATCTGGTGGCTACTCAGTAGCACTCAGCTTGAGTTCAGCCCAAAATAGACACACAACTCTATGCATTTGAGATGGATCCAGGTTGAACAAGGCTCTGGTGACAGCCTCGCTGGCAACATGTGCATCATCCTGCATAATCAGCAGCGCACATACAGCATTCACACACAACCCCAAGAGCAACGGGGCGAGAAGGAGACCAGCATAGATGTGAAGATTGATAGAGGACTGACTGTAGCAAGGAAAGGAAAGGAAGATAGTTGATAGGAAGAATTTTAAAAGGCATAGAAAATAAGTGGGATAGGATGGGATGGTGAGGCACCAAACTGAAGGAAGAGATGTGTTAGTACGGGTTACAGTTAAGATCTGAGGAAATTAAAGTGGTGATTGTTGATGACGGGCAAAGCAGAAGATGCCTTGTTTAAGATGTCATAAATCTGCATTGACTCTGGGAGCTAAACAATTATGGGCTCTGAAAAAATAACATTTGAGATAGGAAAGGGAGGGGCATGAGTTCGGTTTATGGCTTGGACAGAGATAAAGAATGAAAGAGCATTTAAGTGATAAATGTGTTTATCTACCTCACTCCCGAGGTTTAATATCCTGTGTGGCCTGAATGTGTTCACTGTTTGGGTGTGATTATGAAAGACAGAACAGAGCAACACTACCTGTGTACTCAGTGTGTGTGTGTGTATGCACCATGTGTGAGTCCGCATTTATTCTTATTTGCTGTATTTCTGGTATCTATCTCGCAGCGTGGAAGATTTGTTTCATTGATTTTATCAGTGAGTGTGCTATTAAGCCAAGTGGTAACTGATCCCCTGTTGTCTGAGCTTCAGCAATTGTGTGAGTGTGTCACTCAGGAGAGCCAGACCACCTGTGGGACGTTTGGTTATTAAAGCGCAGCTGGACAGGTTTTAATTTTAATTGTTTAGGCTACTTTGTGTCGTGTCTGAGGGAATGAGAGGAAAATGCAACAGAGGGAGATGGAATTTCCAGCAGGGAAAAAACAATAAATACAAAACACTGATGTACACAAGTTAAAATGTAGCCGGAGAGTGGCAACTGTGTTTATGTGCTTCACACCCTCTGTGTTCATCTACATTGCTGTTAAGTGAGTTAAGTGGTGTGTGAATCAATATACACAAGACTCAGTTAAGCCATAAAAAACACAAAGTCCAGATTAATTAGAGTCCTATCAGCATATCTTTGTTCAGTTGAGTTACATATGTAAGGTAGAAAAAGGAAAAGGAAAATGTAAGCAAATAAGCATTACTACAAAAAACACTCGGATACTTACAAACACTCTCACGTCTTTCTGGTTATTTACTTGAATCAGTCAAAAGTCATTATGAGAAACAATCAATTAAATGTATTTTGCTGTAAAACGTAGAGCTACAAGGACTCATTCACTGGCATACTGGATCGTGATAGAATGGTGTATATGTGCACACACAGTCATACACCGTGGAAAGCTGGATTTAAGTGCTGCCAAAGGCAAAAAAAATCACACAGGGTGAGAAAAAAAGAGGATCAGAGAAGAAAGTCGGTGTTAGAAGAAGAGCTAAAGAGAGAAAAGGGCCCAGATGAGCTGAAGAGCAGCTGTTGAATGCTGCTCCTCTGAGAACTTCTGTATATGCTCCAGGCTCCTGCCAATGGCTAACATTACAGCACAGCAGCTGTCTGGAGAATAAAACAACCATACGCACACACTTATGATTTACTCTCAGAGATTTGATATCCCCACATCAACACAAAGAAACGAAACACATCCATTACTCTATTACTCTGTGTGTGTGTGTGTGTGTGTGTGTGTGTGTGTGTGTGTGTGTGTGTGTGTGTGTGTTAAAGCACAAACATTCTGAAATGCCATACATACCCTAGCAGCATGGTGAGCTGTGAAACGTAATGAAAAGGTTGCCCATTCTTTGCACTTGACCTTGTAGCCAAACCCTGTAGAAAATACATCTCAAAACAAACACCACACATACACACCTGCCGGAGGCCAAACACACACACACACAGGGCCAAGAAATACAGTGGTTGCATTTACATCATCAGCATACCAGCTTGTATTGCTCTTTCACTGTGTTCTTTTGATTTTCATTACAATTGCCTATGCACACACACACACACACATACGCACACACTGTGGAAAGTATTTCTTTCCCTTGTGTGTTGTAACCGTAATAGTAGTGACAGTGAGAGCGACTTAGGGCATCCCAAGAGAACATCTGATAATTACTATCATATGCTCCACTGACTTACTAATGGAGCTTTGCCATTATATTCCATCCTGTCCTCCTATTTTTTCTTTCACTAACATCTCTCCTGCTTTTAGAATGAACATAATCTTGTGCGTATTACTTGTTTTGTTAGAGGAGGTTTGCCACAACCTGCCTTGTGTTTTTTTTCCACTCATTTATACCCTTTTTCCATTTTCAATCTCCCCTTTTCACCTCTGCTTCTATTTTTTTGCCAATCAATCACTCCTGTAACCTTCCCTATTTCCTTCACCTTAATGGAAAAAACTACCAGCTATGTAGTGATGAGAGAGTCCTGCTTATTACGGAGCCAGACTGGTCTGATCAATCTGCTTTATGCATTAATAGAAAACACAACACCGCGTTTAGTCACTGACCACTGATGTGCGAGTGTGTCCACCTGTGTCAAGCTTTTCCTTCACCCGCATCGTCTTTTTTATGTGTAAGACAGAAGCCCTGCTGTTTCTCACAGCTACCTCCTTATCAGCTTGTCAGACCTGTCCACTTTATTTGATGGTGTATCAGGGGACACAGCCCTGCACAACCTCATACACACATACAGTTACTTTGTGAGTGTGTGTCCTACTGTGAGACATTGTGCAGATGCTCAACTAATGTGTGTGTTAGCATAAATAATTTACTTCCAGAGCCTCAGAATGTTCTCCATCTCCCTTGCACTGCATGGCTGTGTCTGTCTCTAACCCTTATACTGACACACACTGTGTACTGTATATGCAATATATTTCCTTCCTGTATTCACTGGGCACAGCTTTGAGCTCTGTACAACTGCATGAAGCTCTCTTAACTTAAATACTTTCAGAGAACGTTAAGAAACATGTCTGGCCCTCTGGTCACAACCTGCTGCTTTTCCGAGCCACCTGCCAGAAGGTAAACGACACCACGGGTGGGGTCAGGTGGTCTCACATTCTCTGCTAATTGTATGTGAGTGCATGTGTGTGTTTATGCTAGATGGTGGTAAATAGTTTGGAGAATTACCAGCAAGACATCTATGTTGGAAGCTGACCTTTGCCTCACAGGGTCAGAGCCAGGGTTAAGTTTTATTTTTCATATGATAGATGTCATGCTACAGTACAAAAAGGTCAAAGGTTGCATCAGAGGGCATTTGTGCAGTTGTGACTCTATTTTAAGTTGCTTTCTATTTGTTGAAGTGTAATAAATAAAGTTCAAAACATTCTGTGATACTGACCTTATAAATGAGTGATAGTTGTGCTACATTCGCTCTACTAGCAATGATGCAGTTTGGATTCAGTCTTCACCAAACTCATAAAAGATTTTACATTAGTTTTAGCCCTTGGGGGAATCGGCCTCTCTAAAAAAATCTGTTGCTGCACAGGAAATTATGCATCTTATTGTTGGAGGTTTAGAAGCAACAGCAGTTTGTTGAATATAGCTAAAAAGAAGTTGTGGCAGTTACAGCATGGCAGCACAGGTCTGGCTGCAGGATGATTTACAGAATGCTGCTGGAAATGTGGAAAACAGACATTACATACAGTTCATGTAATCTTCACCTAAATGCAGATAAAAGTCATAGATAAAATTCCTATTCATATTTGTTTCTCCTGACTCACCTTGGATTCACCTTGAAGGTAACATGAGTATCATGTAGGTCGATCTAAATGCAACTACACTAAATCAGTTTAAACAATCAAATAAGAATTTAGGTGCTTTCTTGGAATGTAGTCTTAGACAGGGTTGTGCCCTTTCCAAACTTTAAACTTTTATAAAACAGGATATGAAACTAGACAGTTGTTTTAAATAGTCTGGTAGCTATTTTTATTCTTTGTCACTTCCTACATAACACATTCATCTTGACCTAAACTTGACTTCTGTGCATGAACACCAACATCACAAGTAATGATTATGCAACTATGCGCATTGTTCCCAAAAAAGTAAATCCACCATCCATTAAAGCTGAATACATCTAAAAAATTTGAAAAACGTTAAGTTGGTCATGTGCTTTCTCTCTTCCTCTTAGTCAAAGTCATCTTTCAGTTCCTTTTATTATTACTTGTATTCCTCATATTATTATGGCCAAACTCAACATGTTCATGATTGTTTGAATCACTGGTTTGGTTAAACAGGTGAAACTCAATAGATTGCATATGTGAAGTATTTGCCCAACTTCTTTAATAGAAGAAAATATTGTTTTAAATAATCTCCGCACCACAAACTCTTAGACATTCTTTCCTTACAGGATTAAATTTGATTAGAATTTGAAACAACAAAAGCCTATTTCTGACATAAATACCTAGAAACCTCATGCTTTTAAAGGTGAATACATTATTGGGCTTATGAAGAAGTCAACTGTTCAATGTACTGGTTCCCATATTGTCTACAAGTGTATTATAATTGTTATGTGGTCTTTTTTTCTTTCAGGATAACAGTCTCAATACATGTGAAAAAATAATTCTGTCAAATTATTTATTACTGTGTGTTTTTTAGATATGAAGCAGCAAAACCCAGCTATGATGTTAAGCTATGATCAGCCAGTGGAACTTCTATACCTTTCAGAAAAATAGCATGTCTGTGGCATTTTCAGGTTTTGTGGATGACATTTTTCAGCTGCAGTTAAGTTTTCAGGTTTACAGTGATATGAGTTCACTTCTCTACTCTGTGTGACAGACTTGCTGTTTGTGTGGGTTTCAGCTTAGCTCATGGAATTTGTCAGACTTACCTGGCGTTGGCGATAGGACATCTATGCTTCACTGAGTGTGCTGTTGTAAGAGGTAATAGATACTGCACACTGTGCATTCCAACTTGATGGTTCACTGTGGTGAGCAGCTGTTAACACCATTACACACTGCATATCTGTTTGTCTAAGATCACTGCATGTTATTTTTCTGTCTCCCTGAAGTAAGGTGTGCCCCCAGGTAAAGGTTTCTTACTACATTATTCACACACACACTCACACATGCATTACCTCTGGTACCTCTGACACTTAAAGACATGCACGAAACAACATGTTCTGGTATGTAACAGAAGTCTTAACCAATCCACTGGGATTACAGGTCTTCTAGAAAAAGGAACATACATTGAAAAAAGAGTAAGAAAAAGGGATAAAGCAGCAAGTACAAGTATCCATGGCAACAGATCCAGCCCATAGTGTTTTTAAGAGAAGTGTGTGATGATTGCAAGGAAAGGCAAATGGATTCCCTGTGGGACATACCCCTTTGTACCAGTACCCCATTTTTGAAAAAAACATTACTGAAAATGTGTGTGTGTGTGTGTGTGTGTGTGTGTGTGTGTGTGTGTGTGTGTGTGTGTGTGTGTGTGTGTGTTT
>OMLM01008640.1:18951-42537 GCA_900302695.1 Helostoma temminkii
GATCCTCCTCACAGCACCATCAATACTAATGCATTATTAGAGTATGTGCGTGTTCTCACCTCCTTCCAGTCAATCGCTGCAGTTACTGTACTGTTACTGTATTTGTGTACATGTACAGAAATACACACACACACACACACCAATATAGCTGCTTACTTTGTTCTCTATTCCAGTTTGTGTAGCACAAAACCATTTTCACTTCCAGGGATCAGAAGCCAAATTCAGATGTTTTAAACAAAACAGCTGGTGTGGACTGATAAAGTCATAAAACTCATGCTCAAAGCTATGAAAGAAAATATTACAATGTTTTTCATAGTGTCAAAACAGTAACTAGATGACATGCTGATCATTTTTTGCATGTTGGAGACATTCAATGATTGGGTGTGCCTTAGAAACCATAATATAACGACAAGTTATTCCAGCACTGTAAAATCTAAAACAGAACATTTTATTTCTCCTCCTTTCACTGCTGTATTGCTTTTTCGGAATAAATCCTGACCAGTATTATAAAAGCCCCATCGGAAATCTTAAAAGAACAGTCTAGAGAGGCTTTCTGGGCAGAGTTGTGTTTTCTTTTGAGTGTTTGTGCTGTGTGCTTATAAACTGTACTCTTAATCCTCATAAATTAACACATTACATTTAATAAAATGTAATGTAATAAAAATAAACAATGTCCCTGTTATTTTGTCCACTCCCTATATGTATGCACTAATGCCACTGCAAAGCACTTTGTTGCAGCATGTACTAAACAGCTTGTGGCCAGCAAAGAGCACATGCTCATTTAAATTTGCAGCAATTTCTAATGGGAATACATAATGCCTCCCCCGCCTCTAACTCTTTCTGTTTCCCAGGCACACATAAAGAGGTTGTGTGTGCGCTTGAGGTTGGATTGATCAGCAGGCACGAGCAAAGTCCCTGTTCCTCTGTACTGTCAACAATAATGGAGGGAGTGGGAGAAAAGCAGAGTAAAACAAAGTAAGGGATTTTCTGACACAGCTTCAAAAGGCTGTTTGGGGGATAAGACTTGGGTTTTGGGTTAGGCTTACAATTAGGTTTAAGTTAGGATTAAGCGTTTGTTCGTGGTTGTGATTGAGGTTTGGGTGAGTGTCCTCACAACAATATAAGAACAAACATTTTTTTGTGTGTGGCTCAGACGCCAACAGCTACACTATTTATCATTATCAGCTTACATATTACTGCTCACTATTCACTTACTTACCACCTCTCAGACATACTCTGCACCTTTATAACCACAAATCCCAGGCATACATGCACACACACACACACTCACACACACACACAAGGTTGCTTCTCAGTGTGCTCTTGTAGCTATTAGGCTTGTATCATTAAAGCTCTTCAGACTAATTATCTCCCCTGATGAGCCACAGGTCTCAATGGGACGACGGGGAGAGATCCAGCATGATTGACTTGGCCTGTGCTATTCTGCATAAGCCATTAGCCTAGCCAACAGAAACACACACACATACAGAACTCTATGTGCAACCACACACACTGCTTGTGCTAATGTAAGTCAGATCTCCATATTCATTTGCATTTATGTGAAAAGACTTGTCACTTATTCGAAGGGGGAAAAAAAGTGTATCATGGAGGGATGTGTGTGCACCATACACTTTCTCTCTGTTTGCGAATGTGTGCTTGAGTGTATGTTCATCACTTTTCCTCTCTCATGAGCCAGGTGCCACAGGGGAATGCTGGGAATGTAAGCCAGAGATGAGTGATGGCGACAGTTCGCCAGAGAAACTGAGCGATGGAAGGAGATGGAGGGAGGGAGATACTTCACATTTACTCTACAGATATTGTACCAACCACTGATAAGCACTGTCACACCCAAGGAAAAAGATCTCTCCCTATGGAACATCATTCATTTTAATTCCCTCATTAATCAGTTTATGCCACAGTGTTTGGGCAATTTAGAATTATATTTATGTTTAATGTAGGTCAAGCACACATGCCTGAGCTATGAAAGACAGAAAAGAGAGGACGAGGAAAGGAGGGCATTTAAAAATTTGGAAATATTTTACAGTATTTTGGACACAGGGAGTGAAGGAGGAATAGTTAACCATTAATGCATGTAAACATAATAGAGCTAACTGTTCTGAGAGAGGATTCCACAGTCTGTCAGGGATATCTATAATATATGTGCATGTTTGTCTGAAGGCTAGAAACAAAAGAAAGAGAAATTGAGAGTAAGAAAGCAGCTCGGTTGGCGTCAATCTTTTGTCTAGAATTTATTCAGGGCTTACAAATTCCTCTGACCACCAAGGTCATATCTTCACAGCTCCCATTAAATTCTGAGTGGGAGCTTAGGAAGGTGCACCTGACCTAAACAGAAAGAAAAAACAAAGAAACAAAGGTGTCATTCTGAATGCATCTGTGTTTCTTGAGAAAACACACAACTTTTATTTACGCTATCACATTTGCGTCACTATTATGAAGTCAGAGCCAGTTATTCAAACCATTTATATCTGTGAAATGCAGTTCACCCACCTTTTTAAAATGTCTTTGTAGCAATGAATGTTATGAAGTTAATGTCTCTAGAAATGGCAGTGTTGGTACTGGGAAATATCTTCATAACTACTACATTGACACCCGTGAAATTCTGCACAGACGTTTATGAGCTCCAGGCAATGAAGCCTACTGACTTTGAGGATCAGGTGACTGATTTGTGGTTTTTCAGTTGTTGGTCGGATCGGTTGCCTTGACATTTTGTTTAGATATCCAAGGTGCTCAGAGGATGAGCTTTACTGAACTTTTCACCAGGGGCCATTATCATGAGCTTTATCTGTCCAGTACTGTGGTTGTAATGGGTCAGCTATCAGCACACTCAAAACCTTAATGAAGCTCTGTTACATGAGGTCCACTCGCTTTATTTGCAGATAAAATAAAAGGCTAACTCAACTAAAATGACAAGGAAGAAATTGGCTGTGGTGTTTGCAGAAGTTCATGACTTGTTTCAGTTCTCAGACAGTCCAGTGGAAACTGCTTTATATCCTGTATCTAAGGCAGACTAGTAAATTAGGAACTGCACCCACTTCAGAGGGAGTTAAATGATGTACTATAGTCCATAACAAACTGCAGATCATTTGAAGTTTAGCATACAAAGAGATGGGGAAAATTGGGGGAAATCCCAAAGGATTTCAGGCTTTTTGTATTGGGTAACCTGCCTGAGAAAAAAAGTTTCTACCGTGTCTTTTATGAAAACATCCCAGTTACCAAAGTCATCCCTCCAGTTTGCTATTTTTCTCCAGGGGGGTAGAGAGTAAGAAGCGGGAGAAAAATGCTGGGAACAGATGGCAGAGTGGGTCCTGTGTTCAACTGCCTGGGTGATTATGGACACAGCTGTCAGTCACTATACATGTAAGTGTGTGTGTGTGTGTGTGTGTGTGTGTGTGTGTGTGTGTGTGTGTGTGTGTGTGTGTGTGTGTGTGCGTGTGTGTGTGTGTGTGTGTGTGCATGCGCATATTTGATTCTGTGTACAATGTCTATGCTTCTGTAGGTGTGTGTGCTTCTAACTCTCATATTTGTCCCCCACTTCCTTTGTACTTGGTGCATTTTACATTAGATCCATGTGCTAATTGCTATAACATATTTTTGAGGACACATTGTTCCCATAGCACAGATCCTATCTTAGATCAGAGTTCCAACATAACCTTGCAAAGAATGTAAGATTGATGTCATCTGTCCAGTTGACCATGAGGAAAGGGTTTCTCTCGCTTTCTCTCTCAGTCACTTTATCGCTGGGCTTTATCCCCATCTAGTGGTGCTTCACACTATTGCTGCTCATCTTTTGTCATGTTGGCACCATAAATGAATTACCGGGCTTATATATTATTTCTATTATTTGTAAAATAACAATCATCCTTAAAAATATTAATAATATAAAAATCTGCTTGCAATTATTGACATTATTATCATTCTTTACTATGTTTCTTAAAAATTACAAACTAAGAAGTTTTCGGTCATTAAACAACATTAATAATTTTCTTTCTTTCTTGCACTCACGTTTCTGGCCATCCGACAAATATGGATTTAATATTCAGTTTTGGCTAAGAAGGAAATATATGTCTCTGTAGCTGCCAAATGTTTCACTATCTGGGCAGCTTACTTCGTTTGCATTTTGGTGCTGGGTTTTTAAAGCTTTTGAGCAGCAGGTGATAATATAAAGTTGCTGGCTGTGCAGCCAAAAACATTAGTTTTGAAAGATGTTAAAACTAATAACTAAAAACTAATACATCATTGGGAATATTATAGGACAACTTCAGAATAGGATGTGTTGTTCCCTGACTTTTAAGATTCAATGCAAATATAACTCCTTGTGATGTTCATGTGTCAGACCACATTTTTGAATTTGCTGTACATTTACCTTCTTAATTTGTGTCGATAAATTTTAGTTTATTCAAGCATTAAACCTAACCAGCAAAGTGGTCACCAACATTGCTTGTAAAAGTGTTATTATTGTATTATTTTTAATTAATGTCAGCATCCCTAGAGTGGTATCAGTTGGATGAGTGGATGCGTAGCTGTCCATCGCATCGTTGATCCAGTCATTGTAATTGCACAGTTTGGTGTAGACAGTGGGGTCAGCTGGGTTGCTGCAGCCATTGTTATACCACTGCACGCCCTGCAGCTGGCCATCACACACCATCACACTGCCATCATCGCTCTGGAAATGAAAATGAAAATGATACAAGTGGAAGCAAGGATGAAAGATCTGCAAAGGACTGCACAATAGACACTAAGACATAAGGTTCTGCCTATACTCACCAAGCAGTTGTCTGTGTTTTCTTGACCAGCACAGACCATGTTTACAGCCCAGAACATGAATTCAGGTAACGTGTTAGAACAAGTCTGGTCATCAACAACAGGCACAGTAATGCACTTTAAATACTGACAGAGCTTATCTGTTTTAGAGAGCATGAAAGTGGGTGGTTAGTCTGATTCATTCAAACTATGAAATAGTATTACCATTTATTACTTATGATATATTCTGTGTCATTCTTTTAGAAAGCCATCCTTCTACACCATGTCTACGAACCTCCTATTTTTATGCTTTGCCACTTCTTGCACTGGAGCACAAGGTCTAAACCTTGAGTAAATACTATTTTCAAGGTTTACCTCTTTTAATTAGTCTTGCTCACTTACAAGAAATTTGGACAGGCAATTACAAGCCCCTCTGATAAAAAAAGGGCATTTTTTACCATTATTAAAATTGAATGTGCAAGTCTTGTTAGACTGGCAGTGACCAGAATAGTGATGAGCTTTGTTAACTAGTGCTTGCCCACCTGCTGATCTGACTCTTTTCATGCGTCATGGTGAAAAAATAAAAGCAATGGTGCTACATTCTGTATGTATTACATATTAAGCCTAAATTTCTGTGCTTCCCGCTGTGTGGCAAGTGGTGCCATTTCCTTTCATTTGCAATTTGTTTTCAAGAGCTGAATTCAAGAACCATGTGCTACCAATTACAACATAAGCATTTTAACAAGGAAGGCTTCACACACTAAAAACTGCAGTCATTTATCACAGTTGAACAGAAATTAAGAAATATTTATTTTCCTTGTGTCTTATTACTTCCCCTCTTTTGCTGTAGAACTAAACAATACACTTATATACACTTTTGCTTTATTCCACACAGCAGCAATTTGTGGTTTTATGTGCAGGTTATTGTCACTATGTACAGCAAAAAATGGTGCTGCACGCAACCCCAGCACAAAATAGTTTGTTATCTTTACACCTCAATATTGTTTTATGTATTAGACATGCAAGATAATGAGCATTAAAATGTGTTAAGTGAACTTCAGCAGGTAGTAGTTACCTTTGGAAAGATATATACAGCTGTTTCATACTGAACTGGGGACTGTGAATGGTCTATATGTGGCCCTGTGCTGGACTGCTGACCTGTCCAGGGTGTACCCTGGCTCTCGCCTGTATGACAGCTGGGATAAGTTCCAGCACACCCGTGACCCCTATGGGGATTAAGAGGTTCAAATGGATGGATGTTTCATACTGCTTCAAGTCTTTATGCTAAGCTAAGTCCACCAGCTGCTCATAGATAGTACATAACAAGATACATGAGCAGGCCACATCAGGGCATCTGAAATGTGTCTATCATGCCACCATATTGGATCAGGCCTCTGTTCTGGCCATTTCAAGCAGTAGAAAACCACATACTTTTGTGCTTGTTTTAGATGCTCTGATGGAAGAAATGGTAAGAAATAACATTTCAAAGGCTTTTGCCATATCTTAAAATATTTTGCTTACACAAACATGCTGCATTTGGTATTTCAAAATGAGCCATCCTTGTCCTAAGCTAACATAAAGTGACAGTCAATACTAAGTTCAGGTAACTGTCAGGTGAAAAAAAAACGCTTTATATTTCCACTAAGAAAATAATTTATAAGATGCTGAAAATTGTATCAATCAGCTGTGTCACTTTTATGGAACATTATGGAATCCCCTTGCAGTTCTTTTACAGTACTTGCACTAAAGAATGTGCTTTTGTTTAGTTTCCCAAAAGATAAAGTTAAATGGGACATGGAGTAACACAGAGGAGAGAGGACTTTTACAGCCTCTGCAGCTGTTGTCTAATGTTAGATTATTTTGACAACATTGTACAGATGTGTTTAAAAGACTGATTGATATTAGAATATTAAAGACAGTGTAGGTTATATTAGTGTCACAGTTAAGATTATAGTGTAGTAATAGCAGATTTCTTGAACCAACAAGGCAGCAACCAACAGACTGAAGTGGGTCAGGCAGCATCTATACGTGTACATCTATAATCAGCTACTGGTTGTAATGTGTGAATGTATCAGTGTTTGATAGAGGTTATGTCTACAACTAAACCTATTTTCTCTGTCAGCCACCACTTAAAGTTCACAAATTAAAACATTTTGTATTTTAATGTCAAACAATTGTCTTAACACAAATCCTTTTCATCAGAAATGTTTTGTTTGCAATAGATCTTCCAGTGACATTGGACAAAGAGTAGAAAAGAACTGGGTTTGAGGGGAACACTGGCTTATCCTGTAATTATAATAAGTTTAAATGTGGTAAAGGGTTAATGAGGTGTAAAAGCCACAGAACCACCTTTGAATCCACTTACATTGATTTGAGATTGTATATCCCCAGCCTGACATAGCAGGTCTCCCCAGGTTTAGGACAGCGACTGGGCAGGGGGATGGGCTGGACGTACTGGTTGAAGTGTACTGGCTTGGCCAGACGGAGCAATGCGAGGCTATGTGAGGCTGAGCGGTAAGGATCGTGGTGAATCATATCAGCAACTTCAATGTGCTGCTCGGTGCCCTCTTCCACAGTCACATCATGGTCTCCAAGAGAAGCAGTGCTGTGCGAACTGCAAGGTCGAGGGAGGGGAGAAACTGATTTATTAAGCACAGGGAGATGTTTCAGGCCTTAGGCAGAAACACACCCGTGACTAAGAAGTGGTAAGCCCTAATCAGGCATGAATAGCAGGTTAATGACTGTGGTATAATTAAGTAGGAAGTCAGTGAAGTTTGCAGTGCTGGAAATATCAAATCCTCCAAACTCTGGCTAAATAAAAACAGCATTATTCCAAAACGTGCAGCTTTGCGACAGAAGACAGATCATACACAGATCAGGCATAACATTGTGACCACGTTTACCATCTAATCAATCCAATACAAAAGCTCTGCCATGAATTCTACATTACAATTTTCAGTTTTTAACTTGAAACTGTCAGAAATGTGATAATTCTAGTACATGTGCTTTATTAAGGTCTTTGTGGGCAGTGGAGTCGTAGTGGAGTACGTTATATTAAAGTCTCTAATATTGTGGTCCCTTCATTCATTTTAAATAGGAAGACCAAAACATTATAACCTCCTTTTACATAGCCTCATTTATCAAGATGCATTACCACAGCATTTTGACTACTTCATGAACCCCTTTTGTGTGGAAAACAAAAACTAAAAAATATTCAGCTTTTTTATAATAGATATTCAGGAACATTTTGTGAAAACCACAGGAAGACTGAAGACTAAAGGTCACACTTAAAAGGCTGCAGTCTTTGAATTAAAGTTAAAAACGCTAGATTTACATAACACATGGTTGAATTCAAACAGGACCTTGAGCTGGGTTTCCAAAGTAGTACAGTAGTACATATGTCAGTAGTAAATACCTGAGTGCACAGTTTAATGAGGTAACAATCCACAATTCGTTGATAAGAGCACCACTGCAGGGTATCCTCCCACCTCGCAAATAGACCTGCCATGGTCTGGAATGAGGCTGGCACACTTTGTAGTCTGTTTCTGTAACAGAATGACAGGACACAGCAACTAAATGGCTATTCTAATATTAATTAGTTTTATTTTAGACACAGCATAGTAACTATCTACCTGCAAGCCCCAAAGCAACCACCAGGAAAAATATTTTCATTCTGTATTCATATTTTCTGTAGCTCCAGTCCAGAAGTGTATGATAAATGTTTGTCTTGCTTCTATATGCCTGCAAGGTGCTTTAGAGAACAGTGAGAGGGACGAACTGCTTTTATTATTATCTTCATTCCACTCCAGCCATAAAGTTCATGATAATCTTATCAGAGAGTTTTTCAATACTTCTGCTTAATAGTAAATCCAGATAAATTAATACACATTGTTTCCTGGTTTTGTTCTTTAGCCAAGAACAAAGAACACCATAATTTATGGTTTATGAAAGATATTGTTGCATAAGAGATTTGTTTTATCTATTTGTGTGTGTGCGTGTGAACCCATTCTGGTGAAGTGTACTCTACCAGTCAAAAGTTTGGACACACATAGAAATAACCATGTTTCTCAAAGAAAAGTAGATTTTATAGCATCTAACTGATGATATATTACAGTGTAGACATTGTTACTATTCCATCATTAGAGAACCTTTTTGCAATGATGGTAACACAACTGACGAAGTATCTCTTCATGTAAAACATGATCATTTCTATGTGTGTCTAAATGTTTGACTGGCTGTGTATGTCTTTTTAAGACCCAGTGTGCACTGATTCTTTGGGCTTAGTGGGATATATTAAAACCATTTGTTATCGTTAGTCTGTGCTAAGTGCACAATGAAATGGACCAGGGCGTCATAAATAAATGAACACAGCACTACCAGATGAAATCATAAAGGAGATGGGAGTAGGGATATCATACCATCTGCAATTTATGAATTTAATATTTTACCATGATACAATTTTAAAGAGCTTGTTTTAAAATATCACAAATTGGCCAAGTCCAAATGTCAGTTTAGCAAACCAAAATATTTCCTAACAACATTCTCTGCAACTCTGAGTTTGTAAAAATATGATTGTTGTAATGAATTGTTCATTATTGAAATTAAAATTGTGTTTACTAGCTTTTCCCTACACTGATTAACTGGTTAAGTTAGGTCCAGAAGAATTTGGGCAATAATTTGTTTTTATGATTTTGCCTTTATACACCACAACAATGGATTTAAAAAAAGACTATCAAGGTTAGATCGAAGTGTAAATCATTTACCCATTAGAGATTACAACCATTTTAAGCAGAGAACCTTCTTTTTCAGGGGCTCAACAGTATTTGAGTAACTGACTGAGAAGAAGTTAACTGACCAGGTGCAGTCCATTCCCTCATTACTTAAAGACAAACGAAGTAGGTCTGGAGTTCATATGAGGTACAGTGTTAAGTTGACATTTGGCAACTGTTTGACTGAAACAGCCAATATGAAATTCAAGGAGCTCAATGCAAATGAATGAAGCCATCATTTGGTATAAATCTATAAGAGAGGTAGCAAAAAAATATAGTATGTACCAAAATATACCAAATTAATAATTTGGTACGACAAAAGACGAGTAAAGTGGTTGATTGCTGAACCTTTGCCCTGGTGAAGGAAAACTCCTTCACAACATCAACAGAAGTCAAAAATACTCTGTAGAAGGTTGAGTATCATTGTCAAAATCTACATCAAGAGACATCACTGCCCAAATACTTCTGAATCTAACTGTAAATCATCATACATCAAACTAGACCTGCATTTCTCAATTTTAGAAATATAATATTAACTAAAGTACTTTAATTGTTAGTATTACATCACTCACACATATACAGGACTTAAACGTATACCATCACTTAAAAGCTGAGATTTTAATCCATTTAATTAAACAGCATTTGTAAAAAATCTGGGACACAGTATATTTTGCTCCTCTCTGTCATAGAATTAGTATTTTATTCTTTGTTTTGCAGCACTGCCATGTGCCACTGGGCAAAATTAAATTAGTGTCAAAGTCTAATCTGATCACAGTTGTCAGGTAAGAAAAAACATTTGAGGCAGATTCTGATATTGAATACAAAATCCAATCTTCTCTGATTAACCCAGTTTGAACAGCTCCCATAAAGCTGCATAAACAGATAGCTGCATGTTGCATTGTACATAAAATGAATGAGGAGAAATAGTCACAAGAGTGGCTACAGTATTAGCATTAGCAATATGTTTCAGTAGCAGTAAAATGTCACAGTCCTGAAAATGCACATAAACTTAGTTTATTGAGGGACCTTCAAGCACAGTAGACATCTTTTGCAACAACTACTTGAAAGAAAATAAACCTCTTTTGTTTGTGTTGCATGTAGTTTAAGAAGAAGCTGCATGTTTTGGATTTATGCATTAATTAAAAATCGCTACATGTTTGCATCACTGATGTCAGAATCCACAAAACAAACTTCACAGTCGATTGTGAAGTTGTTTATTCATCTGTCGATGTCTCAGCGCTCACATTTCACCCATTGTTTCTTTTCATCCATCATTAATTGCGACAGAAGCTTTGGTGCTGCCACAGCTGATTAAAGTCTGGTGTCTTGTTGTAGATTCATACAGACATACTATGCATGATCCTTTGCATCCTTTGTGCCATAAATGGAAACATGTGTTTTACACAAATAGACTGAACAAATCTGTGCAGTTTATTGCATTATACACTGAATTAAAATGCTATTTATCACCCAGACACAGATTTTTTGCATAAATATTTTATTTAAAGACATGACACAGATATATAAATGTATGCAGCTGTGGGATGACCTTTACAGTAAATTGAGGAAACACCAGTAGGTGGAAACAGATCATTATTACATTATGTTGATGACTTGTTTTATAATTGTGGAACTCTTGAGGAATTCACGCTGTGGGCTCCTTTCATCGTGCTTGCCAAGTTGTTCTGTCCAGTTTCCTTTGTGCAATCAGTTTTTTTCCAATAGGTTGACAGTTCCTGCTGGGTGATTATCGTCATTTTCCACCCATGCAGTGGCCCAAGAAATCATCAAAAGAGCACAGTAAGGTTACATTATTTTGGAAGGTGCTGTTTGAGGTTTGGGAAAGGCACAATACACCTAAGTTCTGAATTTCATATGACTTTGGGCCTTTTGCATGGAGCTTTAGAGTTCTGGTAGCTGATGTCATTAGGAATCAGTTTTTGTTTAATGCGAGGGGTAGAAGATGTGGTAAAGCTGGTCTTGTACTATACCAGAGTAGGTGCCCAGAACTGTAGTAGTATCAGTGTAAAGATCCCTGTCAGCAACACAAAAGTGAGAAGAATTTTGAATTTAGTTTTAAAATACAATTTCACACTTCATGCATGAATATTTTAAATCTCTTACTTTGCTTTTTCATGCAACTTCAAGTTCCTGATGGTATCCACATATTCGCTGGCAGTGTTGACAGCACTGTCATAATAGGACTTGACCGTATCTGCGATCTTGACCAGAGTCCCCTGCTCTTCCTGGACATCCCTCGTCAGACGGAAGCCTTCAGCACCTACGCAAAATCAGGTAAGAGGGGTCTAAGGGTAGCACATTTTATCCACAACAAGATAGGTGTTTCCATCATGGACTCATTGAGATTTAAGTGAATACACTTACTGAGAGCAAGGAGTGCAACAAGCACACTAATGACCAGCATCTTATTCATGATGATATATGAATCTGTGAGAGGACAGAGAACAAAGAGAAATTTGAAGCATACCTCACTTTATCCACTAGGGTGAGACATTGTCATAGCTTTCCCCACTTGTGTGTAGCTAATAGATTTGTGTGGACATTAATAATAGTCTTCTAGTCTTAATTAAAACAACATTCTGGCAAAGTCTATCCCATTCTGTAATTTAAGTAAATGTATAGTACTCACTGTATTCCTCTCCAGATATGACTGTGGTGAAAAGAACAGAGTAAGAGGCAGCACTGGCCCTGCCTGTTTATATAGGAGAGTAAATGTGTTGACTTGTTGCTCCCAGAGCCAAAGTGCACTCTGTGGGAGATAAAGTAGTGCTGCTGTCTAATGTGTTTGTGGGATTATGTGTGACATTGTGCCTTGATAAAACAAACAATGTGACTAACCATGTAAACACGACAGTGATGTGGACGCAACAAAAGTGTCTTCAAAAGTCACCAGGAGCTGAACAGGACTTTAGTAAGGTTTGATTTTGTTTGTTTGTTTGTTTGTTTGACTTGACTGGTGACATCATGGTACATTCCCACATATTCTTCATTAATTTGCAATCAATTATTTTCCATTGACTAGTAGTTCACTAATGTACTGCAGTCTTAAACATTGCCCTGTTCAGAAACTCCATGAGGAGGAATTTGTTACTTGCATAATGGTAGTGATGCATCCAAGTCACACTATTTACAATGGTCCTAAGTTCTATTAAGATGGTCCTAAGTCTAGAGTGTGTTGAACACGTCATCCAGGCTAAATGAGGTTATGAAATATCTAGGCCAGCTGGGCTATAGTGATTGTGATGCAGGTACTTTTCTGTTCATTCATTTTATACTAATGTTTTATGGTTTTAGAAGAAACTCTTGTTCCTGTCAACAATCTTATGTGCTTGTACAACTGTCTTTTTTCTACAGTGCCTTTTCCCAAAATGCAATAAAAATTCAAATCTGTGATTTGTCAACTCACTGCACTTACAGTTGGGACAGAGGCGTTTTTACCACTGTGTTACATCACAGTGCCTTTTAATTACACTTTTAATCATTTGGGAACTGACTGCTATCTTTTGGCTGGTCTGACATGAGCTCAGGCCCAGAGAACTCAGCAGTCTTTCTGCACACAGTTGATATATGGCTTCCTTCTTGATATAGTTTAAGGTTGCATTTCTGGATTCAGCAGTGGAGTGTGTTGTGACAACAGGTTTGTACTCTGGAGCACATGTGCCAATACTCATGATGGTAGCATGACAGTTTCTCATGCAGTGTCCCCCTGAGAGCTAGAAGGTCAAGCACATTCAACAGTGGCTTCCACCACTGGCCTTTATTTTATGTAAATATAGATTGTGAAAAATCTAAATTCTTTGCAATCATGCATTGAGAAATTGACAATTCTTTCACAAAGAACCTCAAAATAATGGTGAAATGCAACCAGAGTGGTAGTGTTGCTAGCATCAAAATAATAAAAACGTTTTCTTTGTACACAACCAGTCAAACGTAGGAATCATATGTTCAGCTGCATTACCCTCATTGCAAAAAAAAAATTGTAATGTAATCAGTTATCCTTTAAATTAATAAACTTCTATTAACAAAGATAATGTGCTATTGGAAGACAGTACTGTTTGCTGATTTATGCTTAACTTTATGTAAATATGCCTTTAATTTAAAATAGTAACAATATATACCGAGTATTTCTGAACAATTTGATAGAAGCTGCTTTTCTTTTAACATGGTCATTTCCATGTGTGTCCACAACTTTAGACTGGTAATGTACTTTTGTCAGATAAAAAAAGGTTTGAGCACAGCTTTTGTTTTTTATTGCATTTTAGAAAAAGTCCAAACTGTTCTGGAAATGAGGTTTATGTCATGACATATTTTAAGATACATTTAAATCAAACTTTGCCTGAGAAACTCTCTGTTATGTGCATTATTTATTGTGCATTATTACAAAAAGCTTTTGCAATATATTTTTATGCTATAATATATGTTTATAGAAGTAAGTGGTAATGTCATGTCTGCAGTGTCTGATAGATTCTTAAGTAAACATTTCAACCAGTGGTGTGATCAAGCCTCACATGTCAGTTTGCTTTTGTCCTGATAACTCAGGTCAGTCTGAGGACAGCTGTGTTCTGTGTTCAAATTGGCTAAGAGCTTGTGGTTGCTAAAACCCAGCTGATTTCATGCTGTGATAACTCAGCACTGATTAGTTATCAGTGTAGCTAAAGGCACCATTAACCTGCATTATGACACATATACAGTAACAATGTATGGTGTTCTATGAGTTCCGTTGTCTTTTTGACAGATCCTGAACACTGTTATTACACAGTAGGAATATATGCATATTTAATAAAAGTCTGAACTGAGGAAGAAAAGTTAAACGTGCTAATTCTGTTCTGGGGACATTTTAACACTAAATTATAGAATAAATATGTGATTCCTGAATGTCAGAATAATAATACAGAGAAACTAAGTTGTCTTCAGGGTGTCTATTACAAGCAATAAATGTCTTGAAATAATATCCCAGGTTTATTTTTTTATGTGTTATTTTACTTTTGTCAGTAGCACACATTTGGGTGATTTAACTATAGAAAATGTACTGACCTGAGATGCCAGAGTTCAGTTCAGAACAAAGATGACAAAAATATTTCTCATCACTGACAGTGTAAAGAAAGTTTAAGGCATGCATTTCAATTCATTGTTCTAATTTTAGACAAGGCTGGTCTTTATCATAATGTTTAATTTATGGTTCGTATAGCAACAATGAATATATGGAATTTTGGAATATCAACTTTTGTTCTGTTCATTGAATAATATTACTGGATAACTTCCACAAAGATGCAATGTCAATAATTGTATCAACTTATGAAGAATCACATTTTGATGAGTTTCCACTTCATTTTATTGAACACATTTACACATATACATACATGATCACCCACAGACATTGGTTAGTGTATCAAACACAAAATACTGCACATGCACAATTTGCATAGGTGGTGCTGACATGCCCTGCTTTTAACTTTGCAAGGTTTTGCAAAGATATTGATTTGAAAAGAGGCAAAGGATTGTTTTTGCATTGTGCATTGCTTTTTCTGACCTAAACATGTGTAGTTTCTATGAGCTATCAACTGCTTATAGGCTGCTGGCAAGTGGTTTGTTCCAGTCAGTCTACTTTACTCAGCAGGCAAGTGTCTGTCCAGGTGGACCTTGACAGCATCAATGCTATCATGCAGGTAGGTGCCAACATGAGGGCGCAGGTAGTGTTCATACAGACCCAACAATGATGTACGGGCTCTATCCACTACAGGTGCTGCCTCCTGGCCCAGGCCACTGTACAAAAGAGGGATGAGACGTCATTTAAAGAAAACGTTCATTTTGTGTCTTATAAAACACTTCTTTAATAAACTTTTTTTCATATTTTCCTGCAAATTGCAGGTTAACACTTACTTGGCAAGCTTGACAAAAGCTTGGTACTCAGGCTTCCCCTGGAGCTGGTCAATGTAGTCCTTGGCAGTGTGTCCATGCCCACCTTCAGAAAGTTTTTGCAGTAGGGGAGTGGCAGCATCATACACTTTGTTAAAAGCATTCAGCAGCCTGTTGTAGAAGGTAGTTTTGTAACCAGTGTACTTCTGAACAAGCTCCTGTGATGGTTGAGGAATGTCACACAGGCTCATGGAAACTGAAATAAAACAAAAGTGGTAAAATTGTTATGTTGGAAACAAAAGTTACATTAGTTTAAGTCAAAAATATCTTGGTTTCTCACTTCCAACCATAAGAAAAACCATGTATGAGCCAGAGAAGCAACAGTGTTTACAAAATGTGAATGTTATCACATGTGCAACACGCATGCTATCACAGTTTTAGCATTGTGAGAAAGACATGCAGGTATTGTTTAAGTCAGCTCTCTAAAATGACTCTGTCTTTTGTATAATATTTTTACAAAGTCACAAAATGGTTGAGTTAAAAAATGTAATCCATACACTGCATTTGTTCAAAGTGCACTGATATGTTGCCTTACCCTGCAGAGTGAGGATCAGTGCCAAGGCATATTTTGCATTCATCTCTGAAACAACATTTAAGAGAGAAACCTTTTTTAAAAATGAACTTTCCATTTGGTAAATTAGTCATTCTTTTTTATATCTGACATTTTAACATTTTGACATTTTGCACACTTACAAAGAAGTTGATTAAATATTCAAATGCAAAAAACAAAAACATATCTAGACATTTTTTAAATGCATTCATCGCGTTTCAGTAAAATTCTATTAAATGCATTCAGGAGAAGCTCCTGCAGTAAGAAGGACGGTTACCTGCTGCTGTGTTGGATGTACAGATCCAAGAAGTGACAGTCTTCTCTGAGAGCGAGTTGTCTGTAACTCGGAGCTCACATCTGGACAGGATGATATATGGGGGAACTGCAAACAAACGTCATCTGATGAGCACACACATGCATGCACATTGACACATGCACGGACACCCACGTTCACCTAAACAAAGTCCAGTGTGCATCATATTCACTTTAAATACCATATGTGGAAATATGAGTTAGTGGTTATGCAATGCTCTGTGAATATATGTTTATCTGTCTTCATATAGTTATGCACTTAGAGCCCTGCTGACACTGCATAAGTCCCGTGTTTGTAAATTGTCATGGTGCATGTACAGTGTAGTAGTATGTACATTATAGTATGTTGTAATTGCCACATCTCTTTTAAAGCAGTGTTGTAAAGTGTTGTTACTACTGCAATTAATTATTGCTAACTAGCAATTACTTCACAGCAAGTCAGAATCACTTTATCATGTCTGCTCAAAAACTGATCAGAATCAAACAGGTCAATCAACTAGGAACTGTCTAGACTGTGCCGATCCCAGAGCAATGCTCGCTGGGATTTCTGCCTTCACCTTTCACCCTCACACACTGAGATATTGCATTAAAGTAAATAATTTATCAGCATCATGAAGGCTTTCTATTCATCCCCCCCTCTCTTCATTGCTCATATTTTTACTTTTAGATTTTATATTTAGTTATTTGGCAGATGCTTTTATATAAAGCAACTTACCATAAAGCTGAACTAACTGTTCCTAAAGAAATGTCATTCAAATACATGAATGTAAAAGGAATCTGCAAACTATTCTTATACATATATATAATTTACCTTGTTATATTTACCTCTTGTTGATTACCTAATACTGCCTTTCTTCTTATGAGCTTTAGGTCTCATAACCTTTGCATGTCAAACTGGGCCCATACATAGAGGGAAAAAAAGGCGTTTCATGTACATCTAAAGGTTTATTATAAAGTAGTTTGATTATTTCAGTATTTGGCACAAAACTCAGTGAAACCTCAGTGACACTTCATCAGTTCAGCATCAAGTGGTAAGAAATATACACGAGACAATAATATACATTTATTGTCAGCTTTTCCTTAGATGGGAAGGTGTTAATTATCTTGTCTTGTCCTAAATGGCATGTAGCTGTCATAGGTTGTCTTGAGCTTCGTCCACATGGAGCTTTTGACATTCGAGGCCCATTCAGCGTAGCTGGCAGTCACTGGCTGGATGTGTTCTTCATAGTAAGCACCAGCTAAGCCCATTGCAAGGTCTCCCAAATCATGGACTTTATGTTTGACGTCCCTTTGAAATACACAAATCAGTAACAAGGTAAATATATTATGTACACACAAACACACTAATGTGTATATTTAGCAGTTCTGCTTATTGGTGATCATTTTCAAAGATTTGCTTGCACTCTTGAGCTGAACACAGAAGGTGGGCAGAATGCATTCAGAAATACCTGGCCTTTTCCACCAGCCTCTGCAGCAGTCCTGGAGACTGAGGTTGTTCTGGGGCAGATGTCTGGGCCAAAAGTGGCCTGCATGCTGCAGAACAGGGAGCTTGTTAGTCAAGTAGAGCAAAAATACAACTGGAAATAAGCTCAGAAATAAAGGAAAAGAGATGGGTGTCTAATGTAGAAAACAATTTAAAGGCTTACCTTGTATCAGAATGATGACACAGAAAACAAAAACAAATGCTTTTTTATGCATCTGCCGCAAAGATGAGAGAAAAACAATCAGCTCAAAACTATTTCCAGTATATTTGTAAGTAGTAATTAATTCTCTAAAGCTAAACTGACATGATCTATTCATGATTCATAATGTTAAGCTAGATATCACAACTGCAATCTCAAGATATAAAGTGAATACATTTTTTATTTAATTCAAATGATTCACATAATAGCAATAGCATCATAATGAAATCAAATAAAATAAGAGATTTGAAATTGAAATTCAACCATGGATTCATCATCACTTTACAAACCCGCAAAAGAGTCATAAGCTTATTTTTACCTTTTCACTGGCCGGTCAACAGGAGTTGAATGAAACAAGTGTTATCAAGCCATTTTATTTGTATTAGGTGACCGCAAACACATGTACATTGGTCCTCATCGGATGATCATTCAATCGTTTGTTGTTGTTTGTTTTTTCTGAATAAAATTGTCTGCATGAATCTCTTTTTTCTCTTGCTAAATATTAGACTGCAATTAAAGTCTTAGACAGAAAAATACATTAAACTTTTATAACATTTCAAAGACATTTAAGTTGGGCATCCTCCTGGTTGGATGTAATTTTGATCTTAATTTAAGGCGAATAAAGCTACAAGTTTCATCCATCTCAGACACGCAATTTGTTTTTATTAGCTTTATTATAATATTAATGCAAGCATAGAAGTAAATACACATGGTTTTTAGGTCTGTCTATCCTGAACTCGATATCCTTCGAGTTTGATAACTGTCCAAATGCCCTTTGGATCAGATATCTCAGCCCATTTGGCAGGTACTGATATGAATACAGGGCAGTCAAAGTCTCCTTTGTTGCAGGGGAGATACAGGTTTTAGTGAAGACCTGAGGGGGGTCAAAAAGATAAACATGTTCAGCCATGTAAAGCATTTCTGTGGACAGAGTCCACCAAAAAATCAATTTAATCTTGTCACTACTCAGGCTCTGTACTTGCCACATGTTCTCAATAGGAACAGCCAAACATATTGAGAGAGCTTATAACTGTGTTCCTCTTACAAACATGATCTCACAGCTGTCTAAACAGGAACCACATTTGTCCTTGTTTTTAAAATGCTTGCTGCTTTTGAACATCTGGATGTGTCCCTGGCATGACTGTTGCCTTTCATTATATATTAAAGACATTGTATTCACTATAATCTACACTCTGTTAGCATTTATTGGGTACACAATGCAAAATGAGACACATATACTAATAGAATAAATCATTCTGATTTGATGTACCTAATAAACTGAAGAGTTAGCGCATTTAATCATTTTTATTTAAACCCACATATTTATTTATTGCTTGCAGTATATTTGTGGAGCTGTTTTAAATATTACGTATAAAGTATGTTTTCATTTAGGAACTTTGTGATGTTTTTAAACCACGAGAAACTGCAGACCAGACACCACTTAGTTTCACTTCAGCTGCTTCAGGAAGTTGAATTTCCTCCTGATGCAACAGATCAAGTGCATGCTATTCTTAAAATGTAATGTGCTCTTCTGGGTGAAATAGATGGGACATGCTGAATGTCTAACCGAGAAGTAGAAGTTTAATATCTGTCACATCCTAAACTAATCAAAATGAAAGTTATCCAAAGTAAATTTCAGTCCAGGGAGTCTGTGCAACATGTTAGTAATCTATTGAGTGTGTGACCTCTGTGCACCAGCTGATGACCTCTGTCACAATGTTCCCTTCACAGGAACAGGTTTCAGTGAACTGGGGCAATTGGTAGATAATTAACCCAGCATAAACAGTGACTTTACCCCGGGAGTTGTGAAATGGCAGAAAAGCAGCCATGCTGGCACTTGCCCTTTGATACCAGCTACTGAAACAAATAAACTATTATCGATCAGACGTTGAAGCTTCAGTTTGATTAAGTGATTGGCTACGACGTCAATTCATATATTACCGACCCAAGTATAAACTGATTGTTTTGTCAAATCCATCCATACAAATATCACATTGTAATAAGTCTGTTGTCATGAAAGCGCTAAAAACAAACTTGTCATGTAAGAACTGAAATAACTGAAAGAGCCTTTCATTACATAACTATCTAAACCTTCTGCCTCTGTTCATAGCAATGGTAAGTTTTTGTGCAATATAGTTGATTTAATCTTACATTGCTGCTCTCACATTCTGTTTCAAATAAATAAAAGAGATGAATTTCTCATTAATATGGGACTCATCTGAGCTTGAAGCATGGGTCAGACTCTGTGTAGTATGATTGAGTGCAACTTCTTTTAAGCTGTTAATGTTCCTAGTTTAACTGTGATGTTCCGTTTTCTGTAATGCTTATTTATTTATACAAAAATATTTTAATGTAATGTATGAAATTGCTGAGCATTCATTTAAATTCAACTAAATATATAATAAATATGTCTTTCACCTTCTTCCATTAAGTCTAAGTAACTTTCACAATCACTTACTTACACTTAATTCTACACATGTAACATGATAATCATCAACAGGAAATAATCATAACTCTTCTAATGGTTTTGTTTTCTGAAATCTATTATTTAAAATTATATTAAATTAAATGAATGTGCAGTGAATTGTATAACATTGAAAGGCAATAGTATCATTGAGTAGAACTGGTAATTTATTTAGCATGAAACAGCTTTAACACACACTTCCATTACACTATTTATAAATATTTGGTCTAGTACAGAATTGATAAAAAACACATTTTGTTGTATTTCCTACACTTTTTAACATTAACTTTTTAAAAAATTACAATCAGATTATAAATAAAACATCACCGAGAGGCAATGCAGCCATCTCATTTAACATATTGGTGTCCCAACATGAGGGTCAGGGTGAAGAGGTCAGATGTGGGAGCAGGAGAGAGGGCGATAGTTGGCTGGGAACAGGACTCTGCTGGATCTACTTCTGAATCGAACCCTTCAGCTTTTGATAGTTCTCCTGAAACCAGTTTCTGTGCAGGGAATAATAAAAACAGTGTGTTACACACAGTTTGCGTTTTAATGAGAATGTTTGTGCATGTTATTGTTTCTCCTGGACGTTAGAACCCACGATAGTCTCGATCCAAAGTCGCTGTCCTGTGCACTCTGAAAGGTGGTCTTGGCCTTCTCGGCCAACTGTCTCCCAATCGCAGACAGATGCTCACCAAACCTGGTAAACTTCTCGTCCAAGGTCTCCTCCTGAGCCTCTGCAGAAGACAGCGACGGGCACAGACAGAAAAAGTTACACATCGTGGAAGAAGAATAATACAAACCAAACTGGGAGGATAATGGTTAACACAAAATACCTGCGTATGCGACAAAAGCCAGCACCAGCACCGCAACTGCGAGATACAGTTTCATCTTGGCTGTGAATATCTGTTGGAGAACCAAGGAGAGTTGTTGTGTAGTTGTGTTGTAGTTTTCATAGCCCAGTAATGAAAAGGGGCAGAACAGAAACTTTTTTAACTGCTCCCGGTGCGTCAGCACCAGAGTGATGGGACAGCTCCCTTCACGACAAACCTCTTCAAATCTATTCATTAAGCGTGAGATGACAATATTATATATATCAATTTCTATCAATATTAAGAAATAAGCCAGAGCACAACTTTTGGAGAAATACAGCACTTGTTGATAATTTGAAGCTCACTGACAACTATTAAGCTACAGTCTTATGCGTCGGTATCCTACGGTGGTTTAAAAAAAAAAACTCTTTCTCAGGTCCAGAAATGATGCAAATGAAATGTGAAACATACCTGTTTTCCGTGTCAGAGAAGAAATAAATCGAGTGTGTTAGTGCGCCTGGATGTGGGCTTTTTATAAGCCTGCTCGGTTCTAGGAGAGTGACGCAAAACACAAGACTTTAATCAAAATGTACACGTGGTAACCTTGAGGTGCCACTGCCCCTTTATTGATAAGCACCAATGCAACAGCAGTAAATGATACTGTTTAGGATAAACGCCTTGCTGAAACAAGAACGTTAGAAGCTTAACTGCACTGATTGCATTATGCTGCCGTGTGATGTGATGTGCAACTCAATGATCCGTATTAATGCGATCACCCATCACTGTGTTCTGAATCTAATTATTATCCACATATCAGAAAGAGTGGGATAAGAATATTTTTAGACTTTTGATCAATCCAGCTTGTTCATAATGTCGTTAAAAGCTTTCTTTCTGCAACAGTAGTGTCAATAGACAAGATGAGTTGTGATATAATAGCAACAGTTCGTCACTGATAGCAATGTCCCTAATCGCTCTTCTCATGCTCAGTTGGACTCAAGCATTGCCTCTGGGTCAAACAGCAAAAATTAATTTGTAAATAGGTTATCAAGTTTTTGATGATAAGCAGCTGAACTTCTGCACTGCTACGGGGCTACATCCTAAAGACTTTGAACATAGTACTGCAATTCCCCTTATTAATGTCATGTAGTTTTTTTCAGCTTTGTGTATTGATACTGTTATTTCAATTAGCATAAATACTTAGAAGTATTGTACTCAAGTGTGTAATCAAGTAAAGCACAAGTACCTTAAAATGCTACTTAAATACAGAACTTGTGCAACGTCTGAATTTGTTTTGGTGTATTTTTCCATTTACTGCTCTATTTAGAATTTCAATGCCTCATTTGATGTCTCCCCTTTCCAGACCTTCCCTTTTTTAAAAGGGAAGTAAGTCAGACAACGCAATATGTGGTCCTTCTTAGAAAAACAGTACAGTTGGATGAACTTTAGTTACTCCTTATTACAACTGTGACCTGAAATGGAGCCCAGAAGTCTGTGTCTGATGATTTAAAGGCCTTGATCACTGCTTAAGGTATGGGTTTTTACACAAAGCAGTCTGCAAAAGACCAAATGCCCATTTGTTGCTGATGACTGGGCCTATAAAGTTGTATTGCCGTAATGAATGGCCTACAATTGAGTTAAATGAGCCTTCACATGCCTCAACACACACAAATTACATCTGAAAGACTTAATCTCCATCTCTTTTGTCATGAAGTGGCCAGTGGGTTTATGTGTGAGCTTGTGCTTGCATGCATATAACCTTGCGTGCACCTCTTGAATAATTGTAGGAGACATAGGGCGTGAAAGTGCATGTCTTGCATGCTCCTAGTTTGCAATAACAAGCTTACAGAGAGGCTGTTTTTGTGTTTAGGCAAGGGGCCCTGTGGTGACTGATGTTGTGTGCCAGCTCTGAAGGGGAGGGAGAGGATGGAGAAAAAAAGGGGGTTGTAATAAAAGGTAAAATCTCCGCAGGGGTGTTTTAGAGGAGTTATTAGAAGTCACAGGCTAGCTAGCTAGCACCTGCTAACTAGTGCAGACAAAGCAGACACTCTGAACCTGCCGAAATGACTGTGGTTTTCCTGTTTATACCATCCTTGAAAGTTGCTTGCAACAATGGATAGTTTAATGTAGGAGTTTCAGAATAAACAGTGGTTCCTCTAGGAAGTCATATGAAACGAGGCAAGCACCTAGTCATAACGTTAGTCATTCTTTCACTGTCCTTTCACACAGATGGAAACGATAAACATGCTATGTTGTAACACGATAACGTTGTTTGACTGCTTAACTCTTTCACTGCTTTTAA
>OMLM01008640.1:50393-68855 GCA_900302695.1 Helostoma temminkii
TTGTTTTCCCGTAACTCTGAGTTACTCACATTCATTGCACACAGATTTGCTTAGTTTGGTTTTGTTTTCTGAAAATGAAAACTGGACATTATTGTTGAGCTGAATTTACTTGGACCTAACAACACTTACGTAACATTGATGTTAATCTAACAAGAAAAAATGAGTTGATTCTACTAATTTCCTGTATAAAGGTTTATAGTGTATGTAACTCATCAAACTTAGCTTTTAATTAAAACGTATGTGTGCGGAATATTATTATAAACCCTATCAGATAAAATGAGAAAACAGAACTGTGTTCCTGGAGGGTTAACAGTGTGCAGAGCCTGTAACAGCTGGGGGCAGAGCAGAGGAATGTTGTTTGCCACTGAGTAAGGCAGCGTGGGAGCAATCTGGCAGCAGTGATAGAGGCACAAAAGGAAAACTAAAAAACAAGGTGAAAGCAGGATGTGTTTATGAAGTTCCAGACTTGCAGAGACAAACCTGAACATGCCTTGTCCAAAACCGACAACAGAAACTCGACAGGAAAGGGGCGAGATTTTGTAACCAGAGATAAAAAAGGTTTTATTTCTTATTGAATTCATGTGGTGTTAGATGTAACTCATACATTAAAACTTGTTGGCTGCTGTGTTGTCCATATATATATATATACACATCAGCAATGAAGTTCTTGTTAACTGGATGGCATTGGTTCTTTTCAGAGGTTGTCGTTCCATCTACACATGAGAGCAAAACCTTTTTGTTTTCATGTTTGTTTGTTAAGCATTTCAAAAAATTATATTAAAAAAATTACGTAAGTGGCATGATGAACAAAAAATACCTTTTTAAAAGCTGATTTAGATGTTCTAACCATATAATTAGAGGTTACTAGAAGTTCTTGTTTCCATTACCACATTTAGGTAATGATGTGTGTAACTGTTGTTTTGTTTATTTTTATTATTTGATTTTGACAGGGTTACTTCAACATCCTCAAACCACAAAATTATGCTTTCATCTTGACTTTGTAAATAACACAACAGACTTATGAGCTTATGTTTTGCTTTTACTTTATTGTCATAATACAGAAGAAGAGAACACTGGGTGGTCACAGACCAACACTCAATATTTATTCTTATTTAATACTGTAAATGTCTTTGGCCATCTTTCAAAACTGTGGAGCTTGTGTTGCCATGCCTTTCACAACATTTGTTCCTGTGGGCAGAGAATTGTTTTTTAGAGGCAGTTTCTTTTTGTTAAGTGTGGAGGTTGAGTTAATTGGCTTTGACAAAGGACTCATAGAGGGAGGTGAGACGAGTCTGGAGGTCCTGTGCGTAGGGGTCCAGCCTCTCCCTCAGCTCATCAACGTAGGGGGCAGCAATTTCTCTAACCCGCTGGGCTCTCTGAGCCAGCTCACTCTGCACCTGGTCAGACACGGGGGCCACGCGCTCCTTGAAGTCCTGCAGGTGCTGGTCCACCTTCTGCTTCAGGTCTTCAGTGTAGGGTCCCAGCTGAGTCTGCAGGTCCTTCACACCCTGCTCCAGGTTGAGCCTCAGCTCTTCGCTCTTCTGTGCCAGAGTGGCCTTCAGGGCCTCAGAGTCCAGGGAGTCTGCATAAGGAGCCAGCTCCTGTTTAAGCTGGTCTACTCTCTGCTGGATCTGGGCTTTAAAGTCCTCGGTGTAGGGCTCCAGTTTTTCTCTGACTGTGCTCAGCTCTTGGGTAACGCGCTCCTTCAGCACGTCAGCCTCTGCGGTGACTTTGGTGATCAGATCCTGGGCTGCAGGGGGGAGCTGCTCCTGGAGGGTGACCGCGTACTTGCTGGCAATGTCGGCGCTTTCTGTCAGACGAGCACTAGACGGGAAAGTGAGCAATGAGGAAAAAGTTTAGTATTCAATTTGTGTTACAGGAAGTATTGTATCACAGAATGTAGTGTCCCATTTGTTACATTTTGAGAATGACACGTGTTTTGTATGACTTACCTGACATCCTGTCCAAACTGAGTTTTTTTGATCAGCTGGAGAGTATCATCAGCTGTCTGGGTGGCTTTGGAAACATAGTCCCAGAAGGCATCAGTCAGCACTTCCAGCTGTGGCTTGGGTGCATCAGCATAGAAGAGGTTGGCGTGGCAGCCTGTTGGATGCAGACAAGGCCAGTTCGAGAATGACTTATCAGAAATAAATGACAAGTCATTGTGACATTTTATACTCTTTATTAACCCTTCACCAAGGCACGGAGCTTATCCCGAGCAGTAGATATTCTTTCATGCTTCAAAAATTTCACACTTACCACTGAAAACTGCTACGACGAGCACAACGAGGAGCTTCATGGCTGTTAGACCTTATGACAAGAAAATAGCAGTTAGTCACCAGAGCAGTAGACAAGTAGACAGTTCCTCTTCTTTTGCTATCTTACCTGAGTTTGCAAGTGTATCTGCAAGTCCTCTTGGCAGCTCTTGTCTTCAGCTTGTGAGAGTCTGCAGCTTATATAGCAAGCCAGACAGTAATGATCCCAAAGTCCAGGTGCTAGTGCCTTGCTGTCACCCTGCCTCACCCTGCGATCCTCACTGACAAGTTGTGCCACATCCGTGCAGCATACATACACTAGCGCATACTGTACCATACACCAATGAACACTCTAAGTACATAAGCAGTCTTCATATGTCTTTCTATGCGAAACCATGATTATGGCTGAATTTTTGTGTTGTATTAATAATATAAGAATTTAAATGTAAGTGTGATTCATCAGTTTAGGAGTGTGAGGAATCTATACGATGAACCTTGTCCTCACAGGTCTGTCTCTAATCACTAAACTGTTAGCTTTTCTCAGATAACTCCCTGTAGACACAGACTCAACATCTTTCTTTAATTTCTTTGATGTCAGCTTTTGATTAGATATATAGTAGGTGTTTTATTGTTTATATTAGCTTGAAACTATGCCAGCTAACGTCATAGCTCTTAGTCCTAGTTTCTCTGTATTATGCCAGTGTCTAGCAACTATGTGTCAGCCTGGCCAAAGGTTAGCAAATTAAGACACCGTCAGCTTCTGAAGGACAAAGTAACTGCTATTTCACACCAGACATACCACAGGTCATTTCCCCAAACACCTTTAAAGAACGTTATTATTTTTCTCAAAATAATATCTTTTTCACAACATCTGAGACACTAGAATATTTTATTGAAAAGATTTGGATTACATTTTCCCTGAGAATCATTCAAGAGATATTTACAAGTATGTTGAATGAGAGATTGATGTTTTCATCTCCTTTGGTAATTGAAACAAATAGTTGTCAGGGATGATAAAACAGCATTGGCTTTCTCACATCCACTGACAAGTGACTGAAGCATGGCATGTAGTGGATGTGAGCATTGTTTTTGGAAAGAAATGGATTAACATTGTAAAGAATTAATTAAAATGGGTTGCACAATCCGCCCCACCATCTGATTAGCATGGCTAATGGCGTATATTGCCATGGATAACTAGCTAGCTTAGGCTCTTTAAAAGTATGTGATTATGAGACTAATATAGGACATTGAAATTGGAGTGTGTGACCACACCCAGGTCTGAATGACAAGGGTTTTTTCCTGATTTTACAAATTAACAAATGACATATCAGTAGTATCCAAATCAGACATAATCAATTAATGCAACAACAGAGAATTTAGAAAACAAAAGATGCTGGTTATTTTCATGTTAGCTAAATGGCAGACATAGCAGCGTCTACTGTGGAAATTTGCCACCTGTTGGCAGCTTAATCACATTATCATAGAAATACTGCATGTATTTCAACTTTGACCAAATCTACAATGACTGCGTTTTTTAAATGTCGGGAAACAAGTTTACATGAGAGTTGAGTAACCTGATTACTGGAAATCCGCGTATACATTTGCATCAGAAGAGTAATCTGATTTCTCCTCTAACTCTGGCTTGCTTTGGAAGCATGGTTCACAGATTTCAAGTGTACAACCACAGAACACACTGATTCTGGAGGTGGTCTTTCTTCCTCTCCTTTTTTTATGTACCGGTGTGAAGCACCTGAAAGTGTGTGTGTGTGTGTGTGTGTGTGTGTCGGAGTCGGGGGAGCTGGCTGCACTGAGAGAGATAGAGAGAGAGAGAGAGAGAGAGAGAGAGAGAGAGAGAGAGAGAACTAAATAAATGCCCTGTGAAGTGTGACACTCTGTGATAGTTTCAGTTTCTTTAGGCGGAATTGATTTAAAAACGAGGCACGATTGCGCGCGTACTGATTCCCTCATTCATCTGCGCTCCTCTCAGCTGATAGAAAGGTGTCGGCCGCTCTTGTGAAAAGAGATTGGAAAGTCGGTTACGCGTTTACATGTCGGGGTAATCGGCGTTCTCTGGGAGAAATCTACCCAGCGAAATCAGGTTTCTCTAATCCCCTAACCCGATTTCGGACAACAGGTTTCCCGTTTACATGACAGTTAAGAAACCAGCTTACTCGAGAAAGCTGACTGTAATCAGGTTACTGAGTTCCATGTAAATGCACTAAATGTCCTTTGTGCTTAGCCAGTCCCTGGTGACCACTTCTTGAACTAAAAGATAGATGAAGAATTTCCATAACTGTACAGTAGCAAAGTACGAAAATATAAAGACACAAAAGTGAAGATGCAAATGCAGGTGAAAACAACTTGAATGCCCAGGTTGTGTTTATTCAGGTAAACTGATTTATGCTTTCTCACTTCTTGCTGTCATTGAGATTGAATATGTTTTGTATCCATAAAATATACACATTTTTCATCGTGCTGCAGGTTCTTGGATAAATCAACTGAAAATAACAGTTGCTATCGACCTTAAGTACTCACATTAAAGCCTGAAATGTAAACAGCAGAGAAATGTAGATGTACTTTGGCAGCTATGCTGTGCTTTTAAAAGTTGAGGCAAAGTGACTCTATAACTGGCTGATACTTGCTGTAATTAATATAAAACAATAATATGATATTTTATTTTTTTCAAAAAAATTAAAAAAAACATTAACCTGCCTCAGCCCTGCGGTAGACTGGTGACCTGTCCAGGGTGTACCCCGCCTCTCGCCCCATGACAGCTGGGATAGGCTCCAGCACACCCGTGACCCCTACAGGGACTAAGCGGTATAGAAAATGAATGGATGGATGGAATAACCTGCCTCATGATGTTTTATTCATATTGCTTAGCCTTAACACAGTTATCTGTTGCTTGACCTCAAAGACAGCTAATAGCTTTATCCTAAACATGTGCTGCTACAATATGCCTTGTGGAGCAGGTGTAGTATTGTTTAAATATTATAAAGATCATGTCTGAACTATAGCCTCTGTGATCATGTGATAGATAGAGAAGCCACAGCTTCAGGAAGAGAGCCATTTTGACAACATGGAAGGGACTCCTGAACTTTGAGCTCTTCACTACAACTGTTAACTGACTTCAGCATATATACACGGAACCACCAGTCTGACACGCTCAAGCCCTGAGAGATACACAAGCTAAAAGCAGGTGAGAATTACATTAAATTTCAAAAACAAACTTCAAGAGATTAACATTTTAAAGTTTTGCTTTATTAAAGCAGCTGACAATGAACTATTTTTTCTCCATAAGACACAGTCATGAAGGTGTTTGTGGTGCTAGCTGTTGCATTACTATCTGGTAAGTTAAAAATTGTTAGATTTTTAATTGATTTTTTTAATGTAACTCATTTAAAGTTGACTGATTAGATCAAAACAAGCTGAAAAATCTAGACCGCTCTCAAACTGTTCTCATCTGCCTACAACAGGCTGCCATGCCAACCTCTTCTATGCTGATGCTCCAAAGCCACAAGTGGAAGTATTGACTGATGCTTTCTGGGACTATGTTGCTAAGGCCACCCAGACAGCTGATGATACTCTCAAGATGATAAAGAAGTCTCAGTTTGGACAGGAAGTCAAGTAAGTTGTACTGGAGCATGATGAATGGGCTTACTATGGACATGTGGCTTAAGATTGTTACCGTAGTACAAACCTCGGATGGTCTTACCATTATTATGTCTGTCTTCTAGTGCCCGCCTGGCAGAGAGTGCAGACTTAGCCAGCAAGTATGCAGTGTCCCTGCAGGAGCAGCTTTCACCTGCAGCCAAAGACCTGATGACCAAGATCACTGCAGAGGCCGATGTACTGAGAAATGTACTAACCCAGGAGTTGAGTTCTGTCAGGGACAAGCTGGAGCCCTACACCGAGGACACTAAGGCCCAGATCCAGCAGCGAGTGGAGCAGCTCCGACGGGAACTAGCTCCTTATGCAGACTCCCTGGACTCTGAGGCCCTGAGGACCGCCCTGATGCAGAAGAGCGAGGAGCTGAAGACCAGCTTAGAGCAGAGCGTGAAGAATCTGCAGGCTCAGCTGGGACCCTACACTGATGACCTTAAGCAGAAAATGGACCAGCACCTTCAGAATTTCCATGACAGTGTGGCCCCCATGACCGAGAAAGTCCAGATTGAGCTAAGTCAGCGGGCCAACCTGGTGAAACAAATGGTAGCCCCTTATGCAGAGGACCTGAAGGAAAAGCTTGATCCCTACACCCAGGACCTTCAAGCCCAGCTCATGTCCCTCTACCAGTCTCTTGTGAAACACAACTAAGTCCCGGTCAACATACTCCATCACTGACCAAGATGCTGGCCCTTGTTTGGTCTACCTCTCTCAAAAGGATGTAGTAATTTAATATGTGAATTGTACTGTAAACAAAATTAAACTGGGTACTTACCCACAACATAATATTTATTGCTAAGTGCAATATTTGCAAAGCAAACGCCTGCACTAAAACATGTATATACTCAGTTTTTATTGTGTGTTGTGATGTTGGAAACTGTAACTTTTTTTAAATTTCTGTAAGTTATACAAATAAATAGAAGAATCTGGAAGATGTAAATTGAAAGATATGTGTTTTCTTTTTTGTAATTAATCCATCCATCCATTTTCTATACCGCTTAGTCCCCGCAGGGGTCACGGGTGTGCTGGAGCCTATCCCAGCTGTCATGGGGCGAGAGGTGGGGTACACCCCTGGACAGGTCGCCAGTCTATCTCAGGTCTTTATGTTGTAATCTTTTATAAAATATGTTCTACAATTCTACAAGTCTAATCACAAAAATCTGCTTTCAGCATGTACTCCTACAACAACAACTATTTTAGAATATACAGTGCCAAACTATGACAAGGCACTGTAAAAGTACACTGACAAAGTTTGATTACTACATAGACGCATAGGGGGACTACTGTGACCAGAGGGCACAGTGGCACGTGTTGTTTTTTTCCTCTAAGGGAACTAGTATTTAGACTTCATCTTCATCATGCCCTAACGTGTCCAGACTCATGTAAAGTTTCTGCTGCCTACCTTGTACAGAGACAGATAGTTGTTCTTATTCTTGTACTTGTCAAAGCTTGTACGAAACTGCGCCTTCTTACTGTTAAAACTTAAAATCAAGACATTTAAACATGCATGACTCATTATGTTACAAAAACAGATATACACAAACATATAACTTTAAACTTCTAATTAAAGTTTGATGGTGTTTGAACACCATCAAATTCATTTTGTCAAAAAAAATTGTGCAACCTTTCATTGTTCACAATACAAAGCCTTATCTTCGTCATCCTCCCCCTCTTGACAGTGCCAGCGTCCAACGTGGAGGGTCAGAGTCCAGTGACAATAGTACATATACACACAATTTCTATTTGTTCATTGTTTACTTCAAAACAGAGCAACATCAGTACTGTACCTATAAAAAATATGTATGGATTATTCTTGATATGTCTCACAATTGAAGTCATTGATTATTAATGTTACCCTTGTGGGTGTCATTATTTTAATAGAGAAATAATTCTATCTATGAATTCACGTATTTGTAGGTTATAAGGTTGTACCTTCTTTCTTAACTCTTCTAACGTTTATGTATTTGCAGCATTTTAAAGTGCTCCATTCACAGCTACTTAAGTTAGAGCAAATCTCTGTGAGCCTCTACAAATGCAAATCTGATCTCACATTTACATGTGCCAATCTGTTTTATACTTGATTAGCACTTGTGTGGCCCCCAGGAGCACAATTCACACTGTATTATCAGTCAAATTGCCAAAGAGCTGCCCTTATAGCAGCTTACTACCACTGGGGGCTAGACTGATGTCTGCCCCATTCAGACTGTGATACACACACCACTGAAAGGAGGGAGTTGTTGTTTGACGCACACAAGTTTCTTTGAACAAGATGCATCTTGTCTTATTCACCACGGGGACAAAAAGACATTGACTGCTGTTTTGATGTAGATAAACTATTAGACTATTAGACTATTGCTGCTTGCCTGATGACCAGATCAGAACCAGTGGGGGTGGAAAGATGACATTATCATCCCATCTGTGGGTCACTGAAAATGCTCTCAGAATTTGTTGTTTTACCTTGTTGTGTCCTGTTGGCTGTCAGACCAGGATGGTTATGAAGCGTTCGGGAAAGAAAACCCTAAAGCTAATATTATTCAGCACGCCTGCAGTCAGAAGCTAGTGTTTAAAATTATTCAAAAGCACATTACCTTTCCACTGATTGCCTCAAACATTTCCATATTTGATGAGCAGCTTACAGCTTCATAAATAGTTAGTATTTTTTTCAAAAAAGGGAATCTGTACATTAATTTTTTCACATTACAGTTTTTATAGAAACTAAGTTTAGTGAACACTGTAGGCCAGATGTGTGTCTTCACCTCTGCTAGCAAATAATTAGTTGCTGTACTTTAGCACATTAGGCACTTGAAGCTTAAGTGATTTCTTTTACGTTTATATACTCAGAATATATTTTATTGTTAATTCTCATATATTTTTAATTGAAGTAACATTTTGAGTTCTTTATTGCGGCATTGCTACTTTATTTACGTATCTGAATACTTCCACCACCACTGACTCCAGGATAAGTGGTTCATTCACTGGCTGTAAGTGTCCTCAAGCAACACACTCAGTCTTCATAATGTTTGTATTTTTTGCTTTACAACAGATGTGTTTTCCAAATGCATTTCGAGTACTTCTCCAGCCTAAGCATAATTCAGCACTGGAAAATAGGAAGTCAGTGTTGCTTGTGCTAATAGAAGTGGCCACACTGTCACCTAGTGGTGAAACTATGACAGAACCATTCAAGGGCTTGAGTTTGTATAAGGTTTATTTGCTAAACCTTTATTTAAGTACATAGATTAATCAGCGAGACATGCATAGCCAAAATCGCAGCAATACGTGATCACACAATGCAACCAGCAAGAAAACATGTGTAACTAATATTAATAACAATTAACAGCATATAAAGGTTTAGATTTGAGAACAATGACAAGTCACAGTACCAATACAATTCACCACAGAGTGTACACTGGTCTTAAATTCAGACTGAGATACCAAAGGACTTAATTTAATTTCCCTCTACATGTTGAACTGAAGTTCTAGTCAGTTTAATAAAAAATATTTACTATGACTCATTGCATTACATTATGACATCTGTGTTTCTTTTTTGTTTGGCGTAAATGCTTCATTTATTACTGTGATTAATATAAAAACAATAGAAATAAAGATAAAGTTTTAAGATTGATAAAAGCTTTTTGTTTTACTTTTGTATATTGTAAATAACAAAGACATATATTACTCTGATCCTTAAACTGATGTAATTTTGGCAGAATACACAGAATACTTTAGAGTAATTACTAATACTCTATTACTTCAGTAATGTTAATCATTCATTGCACTGCTGTTGACAGAGAGCAAACATTAAACTGAATTTTTCAGTTTATGGTTGACTCTCACTATCTTGTCATACATTGACTGCAACAACTTGTACTGCTTTACTGTAACAAGCGCAGCAGAAAAAAAATGCCATCTGTCAACACACAAACAAAATAATACACTGAATGGTGTTGCCTCAAGGCCAGCAAGCTTTCAACATCGTTTAGAGTTTAACAATGTTGATAACAATCTTTTTTTTGTCACCAGTCTTTTCACTGTAGTTCTGAAGCAGACAGCAATTAAAGCAAGTTTGAGATGATGAGAAATGCCTGTCAGGGAAAGCAATATTTTTTGTTTGTACATTGATACTTTACTTTTTGAGCTGATGTTGTGTTCTAAAAGTCTACTATATAAAGGTGCAAATCATTTCTGTTTGAGGATTTGTTTAGGTTTATGTTATTAGAATATTTTAATGTATGGCTTGTATTATGAGTTTTTTGCCTAGAATACACGTACATGTACATGTGCTATATTGTTCTGTGTGAAAAATCTTTAGCCAAAATAACGAAATTTTTGTCAAATCATAACTCATACAGCATAATCTACATGATATTGTGTGCATCTGTATTTGATAAATGTTTGTTAAATGTTGCAAACACAAGACTCAGGACCTTTCCTCATACCATGTATAGTACACATTACAATACATGCACAGTACAGTTTAGTGTATAATAGACCAGACTGACATGAGCATGACTCACAGCTAGAACTGGTTCAGACAAAGGAACATTACTGGGAATAACCAGACGGGCTTACAGGAACCAGTGTAGAAGGTTCAAAGTATACAGCTAATCAATATACATTAAAGGAAACTTTAGACAAATAGAACAAGCAAAACTCCACAGTTTTTATTTGTTTTATTGATGCTTCTAAAGCTTTCGGTCGCATAAATCTTGGAAAATTATTTAGCAAATTTCACCAAAGAGGGGTCCCTAGATTTTAATTAAGAATTTTGGTGTTTGGTATGCTCATCAGACAATGCATGTGAAATGGGGAAACTCTGTATCTGCTTCTTTCTTGTAAGTAACAGGGTTCATCATGGGGGTCTCTTGTCTCCCTTTCTTTTTAATATTTATATGGATGATTTGTCAGTCCAGTTGAATTAATTTAAGATTGGTCATTCTTTCAATAACTACTTTGTGTATGCAGATGACTTGGTAATCTTTTGTCCATACAATGTGTTGCTGAGAATCTACTCACAGTATGGCTTAGTTTTTGACATGAAGTAAATGCCACTAAGAGCAACCTGTGATTGTCAGGTGTAAAGAAAATCTGTATTTCCCAATTTCCTTTTTGTCTGGTGTTCTGAGAGAGTTTAATGAGATTAAAATTGTTGGTCACTACATAACTAATAATGCATCAGATAACAAAGACATCTACAGAAAGTGTCATAAATTATATGCACATGCAAACACACTGGCCTGTAAATTTGGGATGTGTTCTGTAACTGTGAAGACCTCACTGTTAAAAGCTTTCTGTTATCCCCTGTATACTGCCCAGCTTTGGTGTCGTTATAGAAAAAGCTGCATGCAGAGAAGCTGTAGTGCTAACCATGTGTTTGTGAATGTTGGCGTACCTTCCTGTTTGGCTGTAATTCATAATGTCATGTGCAGGTTAATTTGTAGGTTGACTGTGTCTGTGGACTGTATTACTATGGGCCTGACTCAGCCTAAGATGAGCTCCATAAGATTCTCATCTGTTTTGCAGAATCGGTGGCATTTTAGCTCATATGTTACAGTTTGATTTTGTTTCTTTAATTTCTTTAATTCTGTATGAGTGTGTGTGAGTTCTATGGACCTCTCTCAATTCTAAAGTTGAATTTGATTTAATTGAATAGTTACATCTTACTGAATCAGAGTTAGTATTACATGTACAGTGACTTTCCACCACTTTCAATTAATTATAAACATGTAAGAAAAGTTATTTTTCCTTTTTAATAGAGAACACTGTACTTCAGTTGATTTCTCTCAATAAAACAATCTGAGAAATGTAAGTAGGATCGGCAGAAAGGTCAGAGGGCTGGTGAATGGCGTGACAAGTACGGAGAAGTTGCATATAAACACCAGTGGCTAGGAAAACGAGAAAGAATGACGAAGACTTAGTTTAACACATCAGTGGAGCACACGCACAATAGTAAGGTACATCCAGTGTTAACAAAAACAAAGGTTAAATGGTTGTCTGACACATTTTTAAATTATAACTTCTCTGTCAATCTGCAGTCAGCTGCAGGATGATCATTTTGCTGAAGGTCCAATGTCGACTAGTCAGCAAAAGATTGATGCACTGATGTTTTGTCTAGTTACTATCTGGTTTGGCTGGAGGACGGATTTACTGTAAGTTTCAACAGGAATAGGTTTGCATGTTTGTGTGTAGCTTGCATGTATTGTATGGGAGTGGTTTAAATGTGACAGATTTACACCTTATATCATAAATGATAACACCATTCTAATGATAAGATCTTGAACAATTCTAGTTTCGTATTTTAGCTTTATCTTATCTTTTCCATCAGAAAATGTTTGCTTTTACAACTTTCCTGTTGAGTTTGATCATGCAGCTGGCTTGCGTCTTGGTAAGTCTGTTCATTTGAAGCATGTCACTCACATTCATTTCTGCCAGTGATCCATGAGGCATTGGTGTTTATCTCACATTTGTCTACATGTGTCCACGGGCCATTAGGAGTTACTGGAAGTGATGTAAAGTTTCTTAAATGACAATGAATAATCTAAATCTGATTTGATTCATGTAATTAATTTTATGAATAAATAAATAAATGATAAATGACAAATTTCAGTCAGTTCATTGATTAATTTTCAACAGTACATATAGTAATCAATTTTTTCCTGTTGATTGTAACAAGATAAATACTCTTTTTGGCATATTTGCTGGTTTATGTCCATTATTTGGCCGTGAATTATTATATGAATTATTGCCGAGAAAAGTAAGAAATGCTCTTCTTTTAGGTTTGGATCTACACGAGTGTGACATATGACAAATGACTAATGAATAAAGACTCTACTTGAGCAATATTTAAGTAAGAAAAGAGATTTATTGAGAGATTTCTCTTCTTGTTCCCTTTGTTGATTGCAAAGTGCTATGACAGGAACGTCGTTCTGGAAGATCAGTTCAGATTGGAGATACCAGTCCCGTATGTGTTTGTTGAAAGCCTTGGTAAGGCAGAGAAATGGCCTCTGCATTTATTCAGCTGTGAGGAAACTTCATTAACTGTCTAAGTGCTGCATAGTGGTTAGCACTGTCACCTCACAGCTAGAAGGACCTGGGTTTGAATCTGTCAGCCAGGTGCCTTTCTAAGTGGAGTTTGCATGTTGTCACAGACTAACTAATTGCAAGGACATGTAATTAGGTTAACTGGTAACCAAAATTTCCCATAGGTAAATGTTTGGCCATCTCTAAATGTTAGTTCTATGATACACTGTACCGTGTATAGATATTGCGTATAAATACATTCTAAATGCACAATCTGAACTTTCAGAATATTTAATCACAGAGCAGCAAACACTGAGTATCAATCATTCATACAGTAACCCTGGTTCTAGGAAAGTACCAACACACATAACAGAAGTAGTGTCTATACCTTCTATAGGTTTATGACAGAAGGTGCCATCAAAGTGTTCAAACTGTTGTAAGCATATATACTATACAGTAAACTTGATTAACTTGTTTAATGTGTTGGTTCACACTATTGTACTTCTCCTTGTCTGCTCATCTTGAAACACAGACCTGAAAGCCAAAGGAGTTGTTCTGCAAGCTCTTGACCAAATACGGCTGAAAACGTGCATCGACTTTAAACCCTGGGAAAATGAAAACTAAATCACTGTCATCAAAGATGATGGTGGATCACTGGACATTATTTCACAGAAAGAATTGTTAGTTTTTGACATGTTTTTTGCCAATGTGCTTTCAACATTTGTATTAATGTGGTAATTTATTTATTTATTTATTACATATTTATATGTTTTACTGTATAAATATGTTATACATAGGGTTTATATTGTGTAATTTATGTCACAACAGTTCAAGCTGTTTTCCCAGATCTGTACCATAATCACCTACTACTAAGCCAGTCAACTTAACTGTAACACAAACACTGGAAATGGGGGAAATAACCTGTTTTGCAGAATATGAACTAATTTCCTTACATTAATTACCTTCCCTGCCTGTTCGTCATCCATTCTGTCCACAGATGTTGGTCATATGTTGGGAATCAACATCTGGGAAACCAAATCCTTTTCATTGTGGCGCATGAGTTTCTTGATGCACTTGGCTTCTGGCATAAACAGTTGAGATATGACAGAGACGAGTATGTGATCATTAGCTGGGAAAACAGGTTTGTTTAACCTTAATTGAATGCATAATTTGATTTAAAATTGGTTAAGAAACAGATAACATATCAGATAATGATAAAGTTAATGATCTTGTTTTTTTCAGGAATGCAGAACGATTTCTTAACGCACAGTTCAAACTATACTACCACACTTGGAACAATGTATGACTACAGATCCGTGATGCACTATAGTAAAGACGCCTTTTCTAATGGCAATGGATCAGCCATCATCACTAAACTACCAGAGTATTAAGATATAATTGGTCAACAGCTAGAAATAAGCTCAAATGATGTTCTAAAGCTACAGAAGCTTTATAACCGCACTAAATAATTTTATTCAAAAGTGACACCTAATGGTGTGGCATTATTTGTATGACAATTTGTGTTTTTGTAAGTTTCTCAGCATCTGCTGTCACCTTTATGGCATCATGCTGTTTTAAGGACGAGAGAATGTGCAATATGAATCTTTGTGCTGTAGGAAATATCAGTTGGGAAAGAGTTGCCAGCACAAAAGCTGGTCCCTTCTCAGAACACACCGTGAGTTCTCAGGGAGGTATGAAATTCTTTATAGGTAATGCTTATTGTGCCTTTTAGATGAATTTTGTTAGTTTTATTCATTGTTTAGATATTCTAAAAGCTGTACCCTCAACAGATCGTTTCACTCTAATAGTGCAGCTGATGTATGAAATGGTCTTTTATCTTTAATTATCCCTGTTATAATTGTCATTTCTACCTTCTAACTGCTGTTTCCTCTCTCCACGTGGACAGCAGCATTGTGATGGATTTACTCTAAAAACCCAATGAGAATGCCAATTAGCAGCTGTTGCAGCTGAAGTGTTGCATTTTCATTATGTTTACAGGAATCAGGAAATGTCACAACAATAAATCAAACTGGTTGGTTTTATTAAAAAGCCACAACAGTATCTGACTTTCAACAAACAAGCAATATCAGTTTCTTGGCACACATTGTGTTATCTACATTCCTGCTAATGGCATGGGGATAACTCTAGTGTGTAGGTGGCAGCTTCTTCGTGCACTGCAGCACAGCTTCTGGAAAAAAGGGGGTGGTGCCAAATTGCAGAGCAAGAGAATGAATCTAAAGAGGAAGCTTCAGTGTCTTCAGTTTTTTCTATTTTCACAGTGGGAGTGACCAAGACCAACTCAACATCTGGGTTAGGGAATATGACAGGGAAGCTAAGGAAACCACCTACCTAATGGGACAAAACAGGCAGAGTGTATATGAACACCAGTTAGTTATAACATTATGACCACCTGTACAATCTAATGCAATCCAATAGAACAGCTATGCCATGAATTCTACATTATTAGGGTCATTGTGGGTGGTGGAGTCGTACTGGAGTACGTTATGCTAGGAGGTGTTTTGGCCTCATCATGTACATGTTCAAGTTTCAACTTAAAAACTGAAAAATTATAACTTTATAAATGCAGAATTCAAGGCAGAGCTGTTGCACCAGACTGCATTAGATTCATAAGGTCATAATGTTATGCCTTATCTGTGTATATCCATCCTCTTAATTTCAATCACACAAAGGTGAACCTCTTCACCAAACACATAAATTGAAAGTTCTGATATCTTACAGATAAATCCAGGGTCAAGCTTGTTGGTGTCCACAGACCATGAAATGGTCTACACTACATTTCTAATCAAGATGATATTATAAAATGTGCTTTTCTTTCAAAAGCATAACACATATATGTGTCTGTATATGTATCTTTGTTTGCATGTGTGTATGTGTCTGTTTGTGTATAAATATAATATATATTTACTTTGTTTATGACAATAATTTGTTATGTCGTTATTGTCTCTGTGAATAACTGTGCTCTGCACATGCAGCATCAGTCTGTCCAACATACTTTTTTGTTGTTCACTAAACCTACTGCATGCGATGCTGGAAATTGAAATACCAGAAATGTGGTACCATTGGCAAATATTAGGTTTGTATAATTATAAGTTTGTCTGTTTTTTCTTCTTTGATTGACAGATTTATTAAGTCATCAACTATATGGCTCAGACCCACACATGGTCAGACGTGAACAATGTGACTCTGCTACAGACAGAGGACAAGGGAACCTGTTCAAACCACTTGTTTGGAGATGCACGTGACTTATTATGAAAAAGAAAACAAACTTTAAATAACATTCCATAGCAAAGAATGCAGATAAACCACAGTGACATAATCTTTTCTGACAGGATGATAAAGCCCGTTGTCATCAGTCCATCGTTCATATTATCATTTGCAATCAGGTATTTTTTTTCCATTCCATGTGTCATAGAGGTGAACATGTGACATGCTACACTGAATATTCTCTGTTCCTTCATACACGTGAGCACAGGTCACTTTTATCTTAGATTTGCAACTTTGGTTTTCAAATTAGAGCCATAGTTTAAAACTGTTTAGATTAGATTAGAATTTAGATTTAATTATAAAATATCTAGTCTAGAGTGCTGCTAAAACACAATTTTAATTGACTTACATTTATATCTGTATGACTGTAACTTAATATGTGTCCTCATTTTCCCAGACTTTCCACAGGAACCATGATTGTCATGCTGACAGTGGCTCTAATGTCAGGAAACCTGTTGATGACACCCTAAAAAATATTAGTACAATTATTATGATGAAGTACACTAATGTGTATAATTCTGCTGTGAAAAATGTTTGTAAATCCAGAAATGAAAGTTGAAGGTTTAGTCCTAAACCTCTGATTGTGATACTTACTGATTTATTGGGATTACAACTTCCAAAAGCAGAATTTACGGCATTGCATAGTTTAACTATTGTTAAAGTGCATGACAATGCTTTGATTACACTCACACTTAGTTTTGTTTGTGCAACTTGTTAGGACAGCTTTTATTAGATCTGTTTTTTTGTTTGTTTGTTTGTTTTAGATTTTGTTTTTGTATAAAAGGGGCTCTTGGTCTGAAAACAACACATATATTGTCAACAAAATATCTACACTGTAAGCAAATGTTGATTGTTTAATTTAAAATTGATCATAATGGAGTACAGTCTCCCTGTTTCTCATCCTGTTGCTCACAGGAAACAGGAAATGTAAACTGTGACCACAGTAATTTAGGCTCATGTTCTAACTTAGTCTACTGACATCACCTTTGTTGGAGATCACAAACAAAACATCATGGTTCATCTACCATTACTGTTTCCAATGTGATGCATTTTCAACATGTCTTATCCATATGGCAAATGCTGTGTCATTAATATCAATGTATAATGATATATTAAGTATCTTTAGGCTAGTTTTTTTTGGTTCTGTGTAAATAGCGGCATCTTAATGTAGAGCCTGACTGCCACCAACTTTGTGTCTTTCATTCTTTCTACATTCTTTCTGAAGTGATATTAAATAGATTTTATACAAATGTATCCTCTATTACATTTAAGTGTTACAATAAGTTGTTAAAATATTTTTTTTATAACAAAACCCTAAATGCCTGGCTTAAGTAAGCAGGACCTAAGAATGAGGCTAGACACCAAAGCTCAGTTTCAGAGTTTATGTTCAAGAGAAGCAGCAGGAATGGGAAATGGATACTGGAGCAAGAGGGTTCTCCCGCTGAGGGGACCCGACTGGGATCTTCAGAAAAGAGACAGGTGAGATGCAGTACAGACCAGGAGTTACAGTACCAGTCAAGAGTTTGAACGCATAATTATAACCATGTCTTTGAAAAAAAAGGCAGATTTTATAAACATCAAATTGGTCAGAAATACAGTCTAGACATTGTTACTGTAAATGACTATTGTGGCTGGAAACAGCCAACTAAAGACATATTTACAAAAACATACAGAATCTTAAGAATTAAGACAGAATAGTAGTGTTGTATTCCTTATGCTGTGTACAGTAAATAAAACTGTAGAGTGCCGTACCTAATATAATTCAGACCTGAACATGTGTGAATGAGTCTGCTTTGTTCTCAGACAGTAAAGGAATGTTATGCCACAACATACATTGTTAAACAAAAGTCACTTGTGAGGCACACTGTTACTGGCAGGTGATACAATGATAAACTTTTTTATTGATCACGTAACCTAAAGAATGTGTAAACTGTTATAAATAACTGTAAATAATGACGTGGTATGCACGACAATGCAAACTGTGATCTTGGAAAACCTGTTCTTGCTCAGTGACTGCTTTAAATCAGTTGGGGAACAGACAGGCAGGGTGGCAGAAGGTAAATATGGAGGCATTTTCTATCCTTTTTAAGTACAAATAAACAGAATGTTCAAGTTAAGTTAAAGATGTCTTATTAATCAACACTGTATGGATATGTTGCATCATAGCTTTTGTGGAATATATCTCTATCTTATTTATTTATATATGTATTTATTTGTTAATTTGTATATTTAATGTGTTTAT
>OMLM01008641.1:10484-52580 GCA_900302695.1 Helostoma temminkii
AGAGAAAAAAAAAAAAAAAAAAAAAAAAAAAAACTTAAAAAAAAAAAAAAAAAAACTCAACAAAACAAATGTTTCTTCAAAGGTGCAGTGAGTACTTGCTCCGGTGCGTCTCCCCCTCACATTTTACAACACCTATTAATGTTGACAGTTCAATACCAAGAACACACCAGTTTTGTGCAGCCCCCTATCTACACCAATAGTGCTCTTAAACTAAATATTTACTGCCCTCTGGTTCCGTCTTGCCCTGCGCACCCTCCGATTTTGATTCCTCATCTTTTGCTCCCTCTGGCTTTACTGTAGTCTCGTCCCCATTCTTATCTGTTGAATCTTCCACGTTCTTATTAGTCAGCGTTTCCATTTCAGGAGAGCCAGCAGGACCTTCTACCACACCATTCACAGGAGCACTTGAGCTCTTCTCTACTGCATTTGCTACAATTTCCTGGACTGAACTCTTTTCCCCATTCACAGGGGATTCTGACGGTGTCTTTGATCCAGTCACATTTTTTACTGGGGACGAAGCAACACCATTTTCCTTTTTCACCTCAGCAGTGCCATTTGGATCTTCGGACTTCAGATTTGGGGCAGTTACCTCAGTCTTTTCTTCCTCAGCCATTGCATCATACACCTGTTTTCGGAGCTCATCTCTAGTTTTTTCTGCACCAAAGTGGCACATGAGAAATGTTTATCGAAAAGTTGAAAATTTCTATTCAGAACTAATTTGTCAGTCAGACTAACAATTATATTCATAAAATTCTCAGTTTTGACTGTACAGGTAGCGAGGTTCATTAGACATCACCGAAGACAATGGGTTTGATATTATTGAATTGACAACCTTGGCACAATTTGGGATTTGAGTTATCAAATAAATTTATTTGACAACCAATTCCAACCACAAATGACATCATTAGCCTATAGGAAACTTAGTAAGGTATGTCTGAGACAGAAATACAAAGTAAAAGAAAAATAAATAAATAAATAATTTACTAAATCAATGCCACTAGAATAACAGGAAATACTTAGATACTGACCATCGAGGTTGTTGGCACTCTCAATATTTGAATTGCTAGGCTGCTCCTCTTCTGACTCTTCAGGGACTCCCTCCAGGGCATTACCAAGAACACTGTTCTCCATTCTTACCAAAACAAAAACAAACAAACAAACAGAAGACCATCAGGTTATTTCATGCATCATTGCTATTGACTTTAGACTGAATTCTGGGTTTAAACTAAAATATAAAGTAGCATTAAAAATAGCATAAACCTCGCTATGATACAGTGATGCTAAAAATCCATGGTCTCAATGGTAATTTAACACCATCTTGTAATAAGCAAGCTTCGATTTAAGACAATTTAGGTGAGGCTAACCTGGCGAGCTCCAGTAGGGACTTCCCACATAGGAAGAAGGCCTCACCACACTCGTCTGCAGTGTCCCCATACTTTGCAGCTCTGGCAGAAAAACAGCAAATAAAAGTTGAGTGCAGTCAGTTGAGAATTAAAGCACAGCTTAACATTAAATAAACATTTACTGATGGAACGTAGGTAAGTGTCTGTACAATTTAAGCTCCTTTCAATATGCACTTCAGATTCAAGACAAATTTTAAAAGCCTTGTAAACTTACTTTCATTTTCTGTTTCACACAAACCCATTCTTCACTAGACAGTTAAAAAGTGAATACTGAGCCACCACTGATTCAATTCAAGATTCAAAACAATTTATTAATCCCAGAGGGAAATTGTTTTCTTATATACAAATGTTCATCAACAGACAACATTTTTCACGTCAAATCAGTTCTTATCCTTTAAGTACTCACAGCATGCTGCAGGCATCCTGGAAAACGCTGACAGCAGAAACAACATCTCCCATCACTAGATGCCTGTTTCCGGTGCCAATCAGTTTCTTTGCCTCCTCCACAACATCTACAGAGCTGCAGAGAAAATGTTAATCAAATACATGTGTATTTGTTTGACACTTCTTTTTGTACTGACTTTAACTGTACTTTTGTAGAAAATAATCTGCCTTCCAGCTGTAACCTTATGGTCACAACTTCTGGTTTGATTTAATAGGATTTACATTTAATTTTCTCTCTTCTGTTAAAAATACATTCAAAATATTTGGAATTGAATGACAGCAAGATTGAATCCCCCCAAAAATATATTTCTTCCTTTCCCCTCATGAATGTATATCTTTAATAAACTCAGTAAGTGGTATGTGCACAATGAATTTTAAAACTGCTAACCATTTACGATGTTCTACATGTATCTCACTGTATTAATGTGAGTCTTTTAAATTTAATTGCTTTTGTTCTCTTCCTTAGACCTGGTTACACTTTGCATTTATAACATTTTTTTTTTTTTTTTTTTTTTTTTTTATTTGAAAACAAGAAGTGGAGCTTGCTGTGCGGAAACTCACCTGTCAGCTGCAGCTGCTGCTGACGACGACGAGCACGGCTTCTCCTCCGCACTGAAACAGTTCAAACCGGAGTTGAGTGAACGTCAACACAAGCTACGTGACCTCATTCATAAGTACAACCACAGAGGACAAATATCTTCGGATGATTCACATAACGTTACTTCACGTTCAGAAGTAACGTTTAGCTTTGGTTGTTGTTAGCTCATTATAGTTAGCTGTTAGCCAAATTAGCTTAGATGGCAAATTCATTTATTAGCACGCAGCGGTCGCAAACATGATCAGGTAGCGCACCAGAAAATGTAATGGTCGCAATCGCCGTGTCCACTTTTGTATAAACAAGATATCCGACAACCAACGCTAAACACGCAAGGTCGCCAACCTTAGCCGCGTTATCGAGCTAATAGCTAGCTAGCCGTGCTTTCCCTTCGTTCGTTACAGTAACTACAGTGAGAAACGACAAGCGACTTTTACCTCGTAGAGCTGGACGCGGCAGATGTTTCTTCTGGCATCTTTTCTGGACGACAATAGAGACAGTAGAAAGTAGACAGCAAGTACACTACCGTGTATGAACAAAGTAAATAAACCTCCTGTAGCAGTCTTTGTTGGCGCGCTTAAATAGAGAAAATAAGGCTTCCCACTTCCGCTTAACTTCAAACGCGGGAGATTGGATTTAAAGGGGCAGCAGCACGTATGATGCTTTCATGGGCCGTGGGAGCTGTCGTTACAGTCTAAGCTTCAACGCTAAACGTGCAAAAATAGTGTCTGAGTTTAACTAGAAGCAGTATGAGGTTTCAGCAGTCTGAGCTAAACAGATCCAAACAGTATTTTCCAAAGTCGTATTAGTATAAGTGCTCCTCTTTGTGTTAGTATAATTTAGCTCAGCAACACTAGGCAGGGAAACAAAATGAGGAAAATTAAATCTAAAAAGCTTTAGTAAAATACGTTTCGACCTAACGGAAAAATGTTACTACAGTTGTCGGGACTCAACTTCCAGATAACTTCACCTGAGAATCTTCACAGACATTATAATAATAGTTGCTAATTCTTTTTCTGTCAGGTCAGTAATAAGTTAAGCAGCCACTTGTAACCTAGACAGGCTGCCTAAAATGTTTTGTTTATAAAAACCTGAATCTGTAAAGTATCACAATCGATATGGACAATAAACAATATGCACTAATACTGATTCAGATTAAAATAAATATTTAACTGATAAGTCGATACTTAATATTTCTTACACTACCATCACAGAGAATATGAACTGATTTTCTTAGAAGCAGTTAATTAATTCTTAGTGATTGTGGGGGAAATAGCGGAAGTCACATCTGAGTTTACTACCTGAAGCTTAACTAAGCTGTTTTCACAAGGGAATTTCATATTTACCACAAAATTAATTCACCAGTTGTGTTGGTTCATTTACACAATCTGAGTAAGTGCGAGGTGACTCGGCTAAACAATCCTCCACAGACGATAGTGAACTTTTCTGGACACGGAAACGGGCAGGAGAGACACAATGTCTCCTTTGTCACCTTGTGCCAGAATGGGACATTTTATAAACAAATTAACTAAGATGAAAAAGTCCTGTTCTTCCCTACTTCCTACTTAGAGCCTGCTTACGATCACACTGTCAGAGCCTCGTTGGCGCAGTAGGCAGCGCGTCAGTCTCATAATCTGAAGGTCGTGAGTTCGAGCCTCACACGGGGCAGATTTTTTTTTGTTGTTTGTTTCTTCAACTACTTGTTCCATTTTAGGAGATTTTATCCAAATCTACACAGTGGTTTAAAGGGTTCGTTCCATATATAGTTACAATTCGTGATGGAAGCTAAATGTACATGTATTTAGCTAACAGCTAACATTAACTTTCCAAACATTAGGGTTAATCCTAACAGCAACCTAGACAGCTAATTAACGTTTTTTATTTGGTCTTTCGGAGAATAAAAGTTACTTTATTTTGGCCTCTTGATAGGAGCATCATCGAAAAAAATAGTACATTTGTCAAATGTGTACAAGAGTAAGATGTCATATCGCACAGAACCGTTAATAGCTAGCATCAGTAAGTTTTCAAAAGCAAGCTGTTATAGCTAAGGCTAACATTAGCTGCTAGTAGTTGTGATGTTAAATATTTAAAGCCAGCATTCATTAACGTTAGCTAGTTACTCAAGCAGTACAATTAAGTACAAATTTGTACTTGTTACATGTGGTAAACTTGTACTTGTCAGAGGTGGTAGGTAACTAAGTACATTTACTCAAGTACTGTACTTAAGTACCATTTTGAGGTACTTGTACTTTACTTAAACGGTTCAATTTTGTTAGTTTTACTCCACTACAAATCAGGGGAAAATATTGCACTTTTATTTTAACATTAGTTACCAGTTACTAGTACTTTTTGTTCCACAGTCTGTAGGTATTAACAATTTCTTACAATCATTTTCCCCTGAGATAATTTGTCAAACAAACCTTACCGTTATCAACAACATCAGTAGCATTTAGTAACGAAGGAAAGATTAGAAAAAAGTAAGTTAAAATAATTTCCAGACAATAATAGGTCACAGGTATTTTTACTTAAAGCTACATCGAATAGTACATTTTGGTCTTGATCATACTTGCATACCTTGCTATGTAATGGCTTTATTTATTTATCAGTGTGGTAGTTTTACTTAAGTATATAATATGAATACTTTCCCGTCCACTCGATGCCAGTTTAGTCAACAATAACGATTGTCATCCTGGACAATCAGGTCATAAATAAGTTGTAGTCACAATGATTTATATTGTGTAAAAGAAACAACAGCTTGTGTTTGTGGTGCTGGGAACCAACATGACCAGCAGGTCGCGCCCATGTTCAACTTTCAAACCGCATTTGTTTCTGGTTTCACTTCATTTGCCGTAATCAGTCAAGTTTAATTGGTCCAATTAGCAGGGACGGGTTTTAAAAATGAGAGTTATATAACGACAACTAAAAATAAAAACGAAATAAACGTATGAAAATGTAGCTTTGCTAAATACAAGTGAATTACTTTTATTCCTTTATTCCTTGTTGTGCGGGTTTCTCACTGTAAGTTGTTATTGTGAATGTTGCTACAGCTGTTTTATTTTAAACGAAGGAGTATTTCGAAACTACTTTGAGCGTACATGTCAATTAAGTAAATGAGCTGAAGTGATTGAGGGAGTCAGAGGGAGGGAGGAGGGCGGTTATCCCTGCAGCGAGTCGGCTCCAGACAGAGTTAGTATCTGCAGATGAAGTTTTCAGTCTCACTGCTCCACACGGGACTTTGAGGAATTCATATCAACCATCTAAAAATCTCCATCTCCTGACTGAGATGTCGCGATGCTCCGTGCAGCCTTACAAAACGCGGACTTGTTTGGGGTGATTTTTCTTTATTTTCTTTTGCTACCGGAGGCTTGCTGTAGATCAGCCGGTGCAGACAGCTGTCATGAGGTGAAGACAGCCTACATGATGCGCCAAATAGGCCCGGTGGAGCTGGTGCCAGACAGACCCGGGACAGGTCAGTCAGTCCCTTTGGGAATATCACAGTAGATATTCTGTAGGAGACTTAACATGGAAGCTGAAATGAAATACCACAAGTGGATTGTAATTACACTGACTGAAACAATGTGGTTGAGTATAATTTTGAAGCAAACAAACTAATGTTACTTCATGTTACTACTCTTCATTTCTAAGAGAAACCCTGTACTTTCTACTCCACTAGAGTAGACAGAGGTTTACATATTACTTTACAGAGTTCACAGAGATTTCTCATATACAAAACACATGATGAGTTTATAAATTACAGTGCAGGATAAATATAATTAAACCCCATGTTGACCATCTCCACAGCAGTGAAATGTCTTTTATGTATTGTTGTTTGCATATCTATGCAATAAGGAAATATCTGAATATTGAACTTTTAATTTAATATTTACAGGACGATTTCTGGCAGAGCATAACAAAAACAACTTGTAGTGTCTTGTATTGCTACAGTGTTTTGTTAACTTAATATCTCCTGCTCTCAGATTTATTATTATTTAATGTAATTTCAAACACTGTTGTGACTTTTGACCCTTAGCTTTGGAAATGCATGGCCACATTGTAGATATAAAGGATCACCACTGTGCCACTGTATTTCGCCACTGTATTTCTTAGAGAGAGAAGCTATTCCTGTTGAAAACTAATCTGAATAACCTGGAACAGTTATATAGACCTCTTGAAAGCATACTTGGCTATAAGTGGTGGTGTTAAAGATGCTGTTTTCTAAATGTCAGTGCTCCTCTGAGATTTTGTATGGCCTCTGAGAGTCTCTTTGCAATTGTGCAACCTTGTCTCATTGGATAAGTGAGAGATCAAGAATTGCTCTTTGTAATAATTACAGTATTAAGTAGCAATAAGAATGTGCAAGTTCAAGTTATGCAACCAGCAGATGTAAAAGTCCTTGCTAGTCACACTATTGCTGCAAGACATTGGAGTCTCTGCAGGGAATAAGTTTGCCTGAGTTTGCAATAGCCTAAGGTAACAAACAAGGCACTGTGATATTTATATGATGCTACCATTATTGGCTACCTCATAGTAAATTCAAAACATCCAAGATATAGTTATCATGTCAGACCTGGGAATGTCTCAGGAGCACCCAGGAGGAGCTGGAAAGTGTTGCTGGGTAAAGAGGTGTCTTAGTCTGGTGTCACTGTGACCCACTGTTACTCTTAATACTACACTTGCTGGCAGTGTGCTTTGTACTTGTGATTGTTAACAGCTAGTTAACAATATACTGTCGTGAATGCTGTGCTCAAGCTGTGTCAGAGAAGCCTACTACTTATAGATCAGCTTTCAAAAACATCCTTAGAAGTTTTTCATCTGACATGTAATGATCTCTGCAGTGGTGGATGAATGTCTTGAGAAAGATGACAGTTCAAGTAGAAGACGGTCAAAATGTATCTGCCACCACTAGTTGAATAAGTCTGAGACAAGAACAGAGGTCACAGGGGTTGTTGAATCATGCTGAGTTAGTTTTATGAAATGAACACACACTTTATCATCTACTGTATTTCACGTAGCTAATTGTATATTATTATTATCACAATTAGCTATTGGTCTATTCTGTATTTACTACTTTATTACTACTTTACTACTACTGCTTTATTACTTTATTCTAGAGTTATTCTGTTTTGGTGTTTAACTTTTGATGTCAGGACGATTTCTGGCAGAGCTGCTGTAAAAAGTGATCCAAAAAAAAATGTAATCTAATCTATTCTGATCTAATATATTCTATAAAGCTTGACACTGTTCTGCATGTGTGTGTGCTCTCACCTACTGCTTGACAGCTTACAGTAGTATACCAAGAGTCAGCTGCTTTACGCTCACACAACACATATACACTGCAACATCCACAACTGTGGATCGTCAGAGAATGCCAGCCAAGTGTGAACAACTGTTTATAGTAAATTAGAAACTATATTGTTTTTAACACTTAAATACACCTTGGTATGACTAATCATCATGTTTGCTACACTCTGCTCACACCATTGTGTATATAACAGTAATGTAGTTTTGCACTCTGTTAGCATTAGTGTGGATTGAAAGCAGAACTACGGTAGCTGAAAAAGCCATGAACTAATTCTCATCAATCATTTATTAACTGGTACGTCCATATATCACCTGCGTTATATTGGTGGCCATTAATCTACAGGCTACTATATTAGTCGTTACTTTTGTACTAATGTTTTAACTTCCACTATTTTCATTGAAACTTCTTCCTGTAACCCACTGTCTCTATCCCGTTTGGAGGATGTTGACATGCCACACCAGAACTGGTTTTGGCAATCCGCGTACAAAAAATTGACAAGATTTCATACATGTTAAGTCATGAAAAAGCATTTAATATCTTACAGTCATAGCTAAAAATATCGACACCCTTGCAATTTTGTCAGAAAATGCAACCCTTCTGTCAGAACATTGTTGCAGTTGCAAATGTTTTGGTACTCACGTGTTTATTTTTCTGTTTGCATTGAAACAACACAAAAAACAGAGAAGAAAAGTCAAATCTGATACAATTCCACACAGAACCCAAAAAATGGGACAAAATTATTGGCACCCTTAACTTAATATCTGGTAGCACACCCTTTTGAAAAAATAACTGAAATCAATCACTTCCTGTAACCATGAACACCTCTCTACTGGAATTTTGGACCACTCTTCTTTAGCAAATTGCTTCAGGTCATTCAGATTTGAAGGACGCCTTCTCCCAGCTGCTATTTTGAAATCTCTCCACAGGTGTTCTATGGGATTCAGATCTGGACTCATTGCTGCCCATTTCAGAACTCTCCAGCACTTTGGTGTTTTTGTAACCATTTCTTTTTGAGGTGTGTTTTTGGTCATTGTCCTGCTGGAAGACCATGACCTCTGGTGGAGACACAGCTTTCTGACACTGGCCACTATGTTGCGCCCCAAAATGCTTTGGTAATCACCAGATTTCATGCTACCGTTCACACAGTCAAGGCAACCAGTGCCACAAGCAGCAAAGCAACCCCAAAACATCTTGAAATCTCCACCATGTTTGACTGTAGGGACTTTTCTTTAAAAGGCCTCACTTCTTCTTCTGTAAACAATGCCATGATGTCTTTACAAAAATGCTTTACTTTTGTCTCATCTGTCCACAGTACGTTCTCTCAGAAGGATTGTGGTTTTGTCACACACGTTTTGGCAAACTCCAGTCTTGCTTTTCTATGCCTTTGTGTCAGCAGCGGTGTCCTCCTGGGTCTCCTACCATAACGTCCCTTTTCATTCAGATGGCGACGGATAGTGCAAGCTGACACTGTTGTACACTGTGTCTGCAGATCAGCTTAAATTTGTTTAGAAGTTAATCAAGGTCCTTTATCCACCATTCAAACAATCCTTTGTTGTAATTTTACATTAATTTTGCTCTTCCGTCCACGTCCAAGGGGGGTTAGCTACAGCAACAAGGGCTGTAAACCTCTTGATGATATTACGCACAGTGGACACGGGGACGGACTTGCAGCCTTGAGATTGTCCATGTTTTTCCACAATTTTTTCTCTCAAATCCACAGACAACTCTTTACACTTCTTTCTTTTCTCCATGCTAGGTGTGACACACAACACAAAGGTCGAGTCAACTTTTCTCCATTTTAACTTAACTTTAAAATTTAGTTGAATATTTTTTGGTAAATTTTTATCAAGTTTGACTTTTCTTCTTTTTTTGTGTGTTGTTCCAGTGCAAACAAAAACGATAGGCACGTGAATTCCAAACATTTGCAATTGGAACAATTTTCTGAGAGAATTGCAAGGGTGCCAGTATTTTTGGCCATGATTGTATATATGTATGTATATAGTTTTTTTGCATATTGGTTGTTTGTTTCCTTATATATTTTTCTACCGTATTCATAGTTGTTATATCACGTGTCTTAATAATTGGATTTGTACATCTGTACATGTGCAAATGACAAACTTGACCCAACTTGCTAACATTTAGCCCCAGCTTGGTTGTAGAAGGGTTTTAAAGTGTATGAGATTTACATTATTTGTTATTGAAAATGTATCTACAGTGATATGCCCACATCAGAAGCAACTTCCTATGTCTCCTTCAGATGAGTCTCTCCAGGTGTGTGCCCACCCTGGGCCCACTTGCTGTACGAGTAAGATGGAGGACAGCTACATGGCGGCTGTTCGCAGTGAGACACAGCAGAAAATGAGATCGTACAGTTTTGAACTCAAGTACCTGATCGCCGGACACACCAAGGCCTACCAAGGTGAGGGGAAAAGATGGAGTTACACAGCAGAGGAAAGGTGTTATTTCTCCCAAGCATTATTGCAGAGAAATTCATCGTAAAGAAGTGAAACGTGTTTTCAATTTGTTTAGCAAAATTTAAAAACATGACAGGAAGTGACTAATCGCCATCAGCATCAGCATCTATCAGCAATGATGGTCACTAATTTCCTTAGGTTTGGTTGTGGTTTCAGACAGAAATCTTTTTTTTCATTAATACGATTGGATTTTAAACAGATCGGACCAAATCTTTTAATCCTGGAAAAATGCGATTTCCATTTTTTTCTGTTTTGCTATTTTGAAAAGTTAATAATTGAAAAGTTATTTTTTTGGATGACTGATTAAACTCAGATTGCCTTATTGGCAAGGGTGATTTGGGTGTTTGACAGTTCTGTCAAGTGCCTGTAGCCCCCTGTCATCATTATCTTTGTGTGTTCATCATGAAATAGCTAGTTTGTGTCAGGGTGGTGGTGTGAGGCCAGTTTATTTTGTGAGGCGCCACAGTGGCTAGCCAAACAAACAACTGATGTTCGATTGAGTCTTTGAGAGAGCAAACTCTCAGAGGGAGCAGCGGAAAACTTTGTTACAACTCTGCGCTCTCTTTCTCCGACCGTCTGTCTTTGTCGCTGCAATAATCGGGTTTTGTTCTTGACCAATGAGAGGACGAGGGACGGAGAATGTTTACATTCAGTTCGTATCCGCAGCAAAGTGTTGTTGCCGCGGGCAACAGCCGGTCTCGGATCTGAATAGGAGGAAGAATACTCTGCCTGTCCACTTGTCTCTCAACGCTATTCATCAGTCTGTGTGAGCATGTTTGTGTGAGAGGGAGAGACCTTGTGTGTGTGGTTTGTATGCATGAATATACAACAAATGTGTGTGTTCATGTAGTGTGGAGATTGTCAGTGGAACAGAGGTGGTGAGACCTAGCAGACATGGCAAACATGCATCGCTCTGTTTTCTATGTTCTCTTGCTTTCATTCTCTTCTCCCTTGCTACAGCAGAATGCTCTCAGGCTCAGTTTCAGCTCCTATTTGTCCCCAATGGATGGCTAAACCATCCATGGGTAAAATTAATGCAAAACACCCGTACACAAAGAGGCACTAAACTACAGAAAGTAAAAGAGGAGCTTTTGAGTTTTGGAAATCAGACATTTTAGTTAAACCGCATTTGCATTATTAGCATGATTAGCCAGATTCTGCCACAAAGAGGCACATGGACAGGATGTAGTGATGACCATAACATATGTCAAGCAAGGTGGTTAAAATAAATTTACTCAGTTTGACCTTTCCAGGTCTTTATTAGGGTAGAAATAAAAAAACAGATGGATTTCATCTGTTACTGCAATGTTTATGAGCTCTGTTCACACACCACAGGTATAAATAGAACAATGCAGTGTAAGTAAAACCAAAACTTTCTTTCAGGCCAATTAGAAAAAAAAATGTTGTGGTTAGGATAAACCTAAACCTTCAACAGTAAACTAAATAAATAAATAAATTGCATACAACATCGGGATTCCTTAACAGCTGAGCTGAATCTCATGTGATCACCCTTAGACAGCACAGTGATTATAACCCACTAGAGCAACTGAGACATGCCCTGAGTGGTTGTAGGCAGGCTCTGTTTACACCCTGTGGACTACTTTAGTGTGTGGGTATGTGTGTCTGTGTGCCTGCATTCTTGCGTGTGTTTCTCCTGGCACTGTAGGACCCTTGTGCCCTCTCCTCTCATGTCACAGCTGTTGTCCAATCACATAGGGTAAAGAGCTAATCACATGGCCCCAGAGTAGACTTTGCAGTGGAACTCGATGCCATCTGTATTTGAGTTGCTATTGCCAGGACATGGGTATGCAGACAGTCACAAAGTGAGGCATTCTCACTTTGAGAGCTACCATTTAATTACTCGAACATTTTTGTTCTAATCTCTGTAGGTTTATGTTTTTTATCGTACAAATTTCTATGTATGTGCAGAATTAGAATACCTTGTCATTGTTGTGCGAACTCCCATGGAGGTCTGAAACATTTCAGGATTTTTAAGTCTCAGTTTGTTGTCCTCCTTCAATATGCAGTGAATGCTTTACTCAATACAATTGTGACTTATTTAATAAATTCCCTATATAAATGGCTGTCACTTGGAAAGGCAGGTGGTTGCAGCTGTGATGGTGACAGAAAGAGTTGGTACGACATGAACACACAAACATGCGCATGAATGACTGAATGACTTGGTGAAAGTCAAGGATAAATAGTTTTCTCTCACTCACTCTCTTACTCCCACCAGTCTGAATCCATCTTTGTGTGTGTGTGTGTAGGTGTGTGTGTGTGTCAGGATTCCATCAGATTGACATCACCCTTTTTACTTGGCAGGTCTCAAACATAGTCACAACCCACACAGACATACAACCTCTGTTAAGGGAAGGTTGCTGTCCACTTTATTAGTCCCTGTCAGATGTAGGAAACATGGTGGATCACGAGATTGGGTCTCATTATCACCTGACTATAGATAACAGGGTAGTGAAAACGAGCTCAGGGATGAATTAAGTTGTAGGCTATTTTGGTTTGTATGCAGTAGAATAAAGTCAGTACAAGGTCAGTTTGATGGAGACTGTGTAACAAGGAAAGCTATTATATGTACATATATAGAAATGCCACATAATTCTGTACTGTATGTGGGAAATGTATATAGGTTACATAACACACTGCATGTCCTACATTTATATACAATACATTTTAGTCATGTGGTTCGCAGCTGAGGGCCTTGGCTCATCCAAAGGATCTCCAGATAAATCTGCGGGATTGTGAAATGATTCGTGATTTGGAAAAAGACACATAAAACTATGATACACAAATTTGTTTTCAGTTTCTCTACTCATTGCTTTTTAATTAAATCTTTTGTGAAAAAATCTTTTTGGTAGAATTGGTATCAACTTAGACATACACAAGTATACTTGAAGTATACTTTTTATGTACTTCTCAGAGCTAAACTAAAAAGTTGGCCAATTTAGTCCCAAGAATTATTAAAATAGTAGACTAGCAAGTATACTTACTATATTTGAAGTATACTTAAGTATACTTAATAAAATCAACTTTAAGTATACTACTTTTTTGTAAGGGGAAACATGATGAAGAGCCACAATTGTAAGCAATTTTCCCTGGAACCTGGAAAAAGGTTCTAAATCTTCTTGATCTTTATGTTTTTTATATAAAGGAAAAAGCTGTATTTGCTGTAGATATCAGTAATTACACACAGTACTTGAGTAAATGTACCTAAGCCAGTCATATTATTGTATCAAATAAAGATGGAGTTGCAAGACAGAAGGAGAAGAAGGCCAAAGAGGAGGTTCATGGGTGTGGAGAAGGGGGACATGCAAGAAGTGTGACAAAGAAAGACATGGATAACAGAGTGAGCTGGATGATCTGCTGTGATGACTCCTATAGGGAGCAGCTGAAAGATGAAGAAGTGTTAGGAAGTGCTAATCATCATGAGTACTCATTGTGTGATGATTTGAACTGTTTTGTCACTAGATTACTTGGTATACTAACTATAAAACCTATTTCTGTTGTTTTTATTTCTTGCTCCAGAGACCTTCAACTCACTTGTGTCCCTCACATCTAACCTGACCAGCACTCTGTTCGATAGTGCCTACTCTGCTCTGGCATCCAACTGTCGCCCCCTTGTGTTTCAGCTGTTCAGCGACATAAAACTCCACCTCTCCGGAAACTCAAATTCTTCACTGGACAACACTGTTCGCCGATTCTACAACAATCTCTTCCCTTTGGTCTATCATCGACTCCTTAACCCTGGGATCGGCCACATGTCACCCCAGTCTTATTCCTCCACCTCCAACAGTCACGACGACTGCCTGCGGTTGACACAGCAAGACATCAACCCGTTTGGACCCCATTCCAGACTCCTGGTCAGCAGCCTCTCTCGAGCACTCAGCACAGGTCGAGCACTGAACCGGCTGCTGAGACTGGCTGGAGAAGTTATAAATGTGACTGAGAAGGCAACCTTATCCAGAGAGTGTGGACGAGGGTTAGTGAGGATGCAGTACTGTTCGCATTGCAGAGGGCTGACTCTGATACGGCCTTGTACCAGTCTGTGTGTAAACATTATGAGAGGATGTCTGGTAAGTATTTGTTTGTTTGTGCATTTACACTTTAGATCTATGCATCTGTTTTTATGTCGCATGTTTAGCTTTCCATTATACTTTTTCCATTATAAGTACAGTACTGTCATTAGAGGTTGTGTAAGCAAGTACATGTGAATGATCGCTGTAATTGGATCAAAAAAAAAAACTTGGTTTGACATTAAAGGAAATTTGCTTATTTTCTTTCTTCAAAGTTGATTCCATATGTGTCTATTAAATATGAAATTAGTGACAGGAGAAAAACAGTAAGCTTTTATTTATCCATCCAAAATTTTGCTAACAGTGTGAAAAGACTGAAAAATTTGTTATTGTACTGGGAGTTGTAGGAAAGCAAAATTAGTCTATTTTCCAGAATGTTAGGGATAGTGTATTTCTTTAAATCAACTTACTCCTCTGCCACATCCAATTCCAATTGATCTAAATATATCATTAAAAGGATTTCTGCACCTCTAAATGATTTTTTTTCCATATTTACAATTTGGAAGTTAGCTAGTTCATCTGATTATTACATTGACCTTGTGCATTTGTGTGTATTGTAAATGTGGTTTCAGGAAGTATTTGTCTCCCTCTGGCCCTGGAGAGAGGAGTGAACATGTAATGCTCCCATCTCTCACATTACATTCAGACTGAAATGATTCATCATCAATAAATTATGTCCACATTTACACAAAAATATCCATCCATCCAAGCATTATCCAAAATAATTGGCTGTGCCTGGCATCTTGCCAGACTGCTGCAGAAGGCATTAACAGTGCACACGACAGAGAATACTCTTCTTAGTCTTTTTGGCACTGTCCTTCTTGAGTGTTTCTTATAAGGTTTGATGGAAAAACAACTCCCAACATCTCTATCCTCTTCTATAAAAGAAAGAAAACATACATCAAATACAAGGAGAAACAGAGGAGCAACATTTTTACAGTGATAGGAATAGTTTGGTCCACAGGAAATCCAGTCTTGACCATCCTGTTATGAGGTAGAAACTGAAACTTTAGGTATAATGTAAGCAGCCAAATGTCCCTTCTTCTCTTTGCCCTTCCTCCTGTATCCTCTTTTATTGTTTCCTCTCATTTGTGGTCAAACCTACATTCCAGGTGGGCGTATCAGAGCTCAGCGCCCCCTGGGGGAGTTTGGTGGTATTGCTTCAACGGTTAGCTGCCACTTTAGCAACCAGCAGTAACCACAACAACATGGAGTTAGCTCTGTTAGCAGTTCGAAACCACGTGAATGATGCCATACTGCACGCCCAGCTGCATGGACCACTCATCACAGCCACAGTAAGCAGAGCGGATGATGGGATGGAAGGGGGGAAAAGATGTTACAAAAAGCTTAGGTGGTTGATATTCAAATGCATTTACAATGTATTTGTGGAGAATAACTAATAACACAAATACTAATTGTGCAGGATGACAGCCGTTAACAGAATTATAAAGCATCCTTACTCATATACCTCAATAATAAAGCCATTTGAATTTTGGACACAGAATGAAGAAGGCTGCGGGTTTCTTTCAGCCTGGCAGTTGAATCTTCTCACAAAAGCCTTGTACCTAGATCGGCTAAAAACAGACTCATTCTTCAGAGAATCTGGGGTTCCCCTCAGTCTGTGTGTGTACGTGTGAGTGCGTATGTGAGTGTGAATACAGATCTACTGCCAGACAAAGACTGTGGTTGGCGGGACAACCGATACCCAGAATGCAGCTTGGTTCTGAGTGATGAGAAAGTTTCTGTGGCTAATCTCTCGACAAACAGACGGCACACAAACACATGCATACATGCACACACAGTTGGAGGAAGAAATAGAGCAGCCGTGCAACTTAAGAGAACATTGTGGACTTAGTAGAGTAGATTCCTGAGAGGTAAACAAACACACACAAGCATAATCACCCTGCTAATTGTGAAAATAAAGCCTTAATAAATATTTGCTCTGCTTATTAATTATTAGAAGCTTTATCAAAATGCTAACGTCTAACCATTTAAGAGTTTATAGTCGCTATGTGCAGTATTTAGGGTTAGTAGATAATGGAGCTTTGAGGTAGCTCATGGATAGTGAATAATGAAGTATATAACACAGTGGCCTTTGACTTCATCCTTTTTTACATGTAGACTTATATATTGTGGAGCAGATTCTGAGCAGTCATCTAAAAAGCATCCATGTTATCAACTCTTCCAAAACCCTGCAAATTGTCTACTCCTCAGGTAGAAAAGGTTTGTGGTCCCCAGTCAGCTGGTTTGATTGCAAATCACACCAACTTGCATGTTAACACCTCTGTGACTTCTGCTACACCGGTAACCTCAGAGAGGTCATCTGTGACTTCACCTCACTCAGTGGTCCCTGTTGCTCATCAACAGCTGCAGCTGCATTCCAGAAGGTGAGTTATAATGTATGGAAAGACAAGGTTAGAATTTAACCACTGAAAAAAGCATTAGGGGAACAGAGATATTGTACATATATGTTTGTTTTAGTTTCAACTTTAAATCATAGTATAATTAATTCCTTTCTATATGTTTTCTTGTGTGCTCAGTAGTATGTGTGCATCCCTGTTTCTATTCCTTTAGGTCGTTCCCTCTCAAAGGTTCCAAAGGTGACAAGAGTCGAAGCCTGAAAAAACTTTCTAGGTAAAATATTGTTCTTCAATTTTGCAATGGAGTATTCTAATCATTACTTATCACCATATATGCATCTGCTTGAAATAGTCATTAGCCCTTAAAAAGGTCATGTTATGTTTTTCGTGGTCTAATGTTATATGACATTGGCTGCCTGTGTTTCACAGTCAGAGGACCAACGCTTGAGGTGAATGTGTGTCTAGCGTTCTTTTTTCTCAATGAAACACAGATGTGTAAATGATACTGTGCAAATATAAGGCACACAGCTATCTCCACTACTAATTAAAAGAGAATTAGCTTTTATCTCTCTGCAGCTTTAATTGCACTCGAATAACACAATGTCTTTTATATAATTATTTTATGTAATTCCTCCCAAAGGATATAGTCATTGTCTTAATGTTTGCCTTCTGAAAATATTATCGAACAACTCATTTAAAACGTCCCATCAGATTTTCATTATCCAACCATTATTACAAGTGTTGTGAGCTTGTTTCTCCTCCCCTTGTTTCTTTCAGTAATTTATCAGAAATGTCAGAAAGGATTTCACAGACATGACAAGTCTAAATTGGAACAATAAAAAAGCACACGGTACACTTGTCCAACCTACCTAAAACAACCCAAGCATTCATGTGTGCACAACCTTCTCTCTCTTTATATGTCTCTCTTTCAGGGAGTTTGAGGGCTCTATCCAGCGGTACCAGTGGTTTTTCTCAGAGCTGCCAGAGATGCTTTGTGAGAGTGAGACAGAGGTTGAGCAGCACACGTGTTGGAGTGGTCACGATGTTGTAGAGAGGTGTGTATGTTGTACTACATGCATTTGCAAATTAATTTTGTGAGGAATGTCCTACCAGGTATCAGGCTTGTAGAATAGTTGCTACAACTATGTAGAATAGTTTTAGCACTGTCGCCTCACAGCAAGAAGGTCCTGGGTTCGATTCCCATGGTCGACCAGGGTCTTTCTTTGTGGAGTTTGCATGTTCTCCCCGTGTTTGCGTGGGTTCTCTCCAGGCACTCCAGCTTTCTCCCACAGTCCCAAGACATGCAGGTTAGGTTAACTGGGGACTCCAAATTGCCTGTAGGTGTGATTGAGAGTGTGAATGGTTGTTTGTCTATATGTGGCCCTGCAATAGACTGGCGACCTGTCCAGGGTGTACCCCACCTCTCGCCCCATGACAGCTGAGATAGTCTCCAGCACACCCCTGACCCCACTGGGACTAAGCGGTATAGAAAATGGATGGATAATTAGTAATATTAATTCATATTTTTGCCAGGCCAGGTTTGTGCTTAGACATTTCATCTGTTTTGGGGGTTTGGGATCAGGCTTTTGCTGAAGCGTCAGGCCTGTGAAGCACTCTAAGGCCATGTAAAATCCAGCTACTGCCAGTTAATTTGCCCCTTGTCAACTAACTAGAGTGCCACTGCTTAGCATGGCTGTCTTAAGCTTTGGATTAGCATTGCTTTGCTTATCCAGTCTAATGGTCTAGACAAACAGTACTGTATGGTGTAGAGGTTACCTCTTAAGGCATTTTTTAAATATTAGGCTATGTAAATAAAATTGTCTTTGTACTGTTACTACTGTCCAGATGCAGTATGTTGCAGCAATAGTGATGTACAGTGGGTATCTCCCAATATAATGCATCCACCCATCGTTTAGCATTAATGACAAAGTATGTGTATGAAAATGATATTAAGTGCATTAATGTACTTTGATTTTACATAAATTGCACTTTACTGGCCTAAATTGTGTTTTTGTTATTTTAGATAAATTGACATCAGTGTGAAATCACCTTCCATCTAGTTCAGTTTGTTTGTCTTTTCTCTGTTTATCTGAAACAGAATGCTCTTCAGCATTAAATGCACAGTAATGAATGTTTGATTTAGGTTATTCATAACTGAAATCACAATTATTTTTTAAAGTACAGCATATTTCATGATTGTGTGCGTGCGTGTGTGTGTGGCTCTTAATAGTTGCCGGGACCAGGGGGTGACAGGGTTGTGAAGGTTAGAGAGTTCATTTCATGGTGATTATATTGGCAGCTTAGACTGCTAACAAGACAAATGGGCACAGACACTCAGTGTACAAAAACACACACAGACACATACACGCGTGTGCATAAAAATGCACTCACACAGACACAGACCAGCTCACAACCAACACCCCACAGAATATGACATCTGACATCTCACTGCACACAACAGTGTCTAACTCACACACACTCACATACTGAGACGCTCACTTAAATGTTAAGTTCTGTCCATCTCAATAGGAAATCGGTTGCTGTGATGGGGAATGTTTTCCATTAATGGTCTATCAACCATGTGAAACAGGCCATGGAGCCTTGCAAGGTCATTCTACACAAACACACAGTCACACACTTTGCTTTATCATCATCAGTGCTGTGAATGACAGCAAAGCTCACACTTAATGGGTCTGTCATTTATTTTTGTCAGGCTTATATTTTAGGATTAGTAGAGCAAGAGTCCCTTTAAATTTTGTATACGGTTTAAATACCTCAATAATATTGCAGTAGTTGTAGGTGAACATGTTCCTTGTAAAAGTATAGCTACAGCACGTAATGAAAAATTATAGTATGACATATAGTACATACCCTAAGGCACTGAAAGGAGGTGTTTAAATCACAAGCGAGCAGTTCATCGTATTAAGCCAAAGCATGTCCACACAAGGGATGCTATTAAAAAATGAGGTGTGGTGGTTGTGTAAAAAAAGGCTAAATTTGCAGTAGATTAAAGAGGCAGTTTAGCTAATGTTTGATGTTCACCGACAAAGCAGTTTCTCAAGAAAAACAAGAACCACAGACAAAATGTCTTCTGCTTTTTTTATCAAGGCCAACTCTTAATAGTTTACAACCCACTTTTACAGGTCTCATTTAATGAAATGCCCATGATAAAAATTACAAAATGATGCAAAATACTTGGCTTTCTTCTCAGTTTTTAAACATGACAAGGGAGAGAGTGAGTTATAGAAGCTACGACATTTGGGGGTGACTGTAGTTGAGTTGGAAGCGCAGTCATCCACAAACTGCAGGCGTGGTAGTTTCAGTTCCTGGCCACATATCAGAGTATCCTTGGAAAAGATACTGAATTCCCAAGTAGCAGCTGTCCACCAGAACAATCTTCCCATGGGATTAAAAAAGTATTTCAAAATAAAAAATTATGGCAGCCGTCAAATGCATCGTAAACTGAACAAATACATTTAATTGTTTGGTATTACATTTTTAAATATACAGCGACACAGGCCTAATAATGTCAGTGTCCTTCTTTTCGTCCACCCCCTCCCCATCTATCGCTTGTCTGACAGGTCATTAAGGTGAGATTTCTGAACATAAACAGGTCTCTAAGTAACTTATTCAGGAATGTGAGTATGCTTTAGATGAAGTTTTACTTATATGGTGTAAAGAGGTGTTGTATTTAGCCTTTGTTGGAGTGCAGTCAGTCTGTGCCTCTCTGACCTCTTTACATCTTCTTCTCTGTTGCATCTATCCATCCACTCGTTTATTCATTAATTCCACCAACCATTCTTCCCTCCTTCCTTCTATTCAGATCTTCATTCATCTCCTCCGCCCTCTGACCCACTTCACTTACAAATGTCTCTGTTGGTGAGAGTGTGTGTATGTGTGTGAGATAGAGAAAGAGACGACCAAGCACACTGAATAATGAGAAAGTCTGAGAGTAGATGACAAAGATCCTTTTCCTTCTCATTTTCAAGATGGTGAAACTGAAGAGTTACACCTCTGTTGGGGGAAATAAGGGTGAAAAATAAGAGTAGGTGTCATTTCCTACGCTGCCCCCAAATCAGTCATCAACACTCTGGAATAGTGTATTTGAAACATTTCTTTCTAAGGGCATCTTAATGTGGCATCACACAGAAATTCCTGTCATTAGAATGACAAAATAATCAAGAAAAAACATTTTATATTTAAAATAGACAGGAAAGGGGGCATGCAAAAGAAAAACATTATTTACAATGTTAACTAACTTAATGACAGTGCCAGAATACTTCTAGCAACAAGTAAACTTGAACAATCTAACATTCTAAAGACTGGGGGAAAAAAACACTTCGATTAGCTGCCAACCAACTCTGCCAAACTGAAGGCCCAAGGCCAGGCATAAATTAGGTTGATGGCAGGACCAATTTGGCAGCAGACTATCCTCCAATTGCTCCTGGCCAATCCACCATATATACCTACACAAAAACCCACACATGTGGAACACACGGGCAGACAAACAGAGCAAGTACACCACAGAGTTGTAACAAGAGACACAAGTAGACAGAAAAATCTGTCTGATACCAGAATTATAGTACAATATTTTTTAATTTTAATAATTTAATGAAAGCCAGAATATTTATAAAGACACACACACACACTTAGCCGACACAAGTATTTATTTTCCCCCAATTTGATTCCTTCTTAGGTGATTTGAAGATTTCTGAAACGCCCAGTAGTATGGACCTTCTTCACAGCAGGGATTTTGACCTGCAGAAGAAGAAACACATTTTGTAGACAGTGACTCTTCAGTAGCTGTTAATGACACTAGTGAGCCACCATGGGACATACATGACCCTTAAAATAAATCAACTAAATGGAAGACAGTAGTGTAACATTTTATCAGTTACTCCTGAGTTTCTCTTGTTATGACAAAATGTCTCCAGTGAACGAAGAAATCATTAAATACTCAAAATAAGCACTGGTACACTTGATCCAGATAAAAAAAGACCCTGCATTCCAGAGGGATTGATGCAAAACTTGAACATGACTATCCACTATCCTAACTATTATTATCTTTAATATTGCTTCTGAAAAAGAAAATACGATATGGTAATTTGATATTGTGCTTTTAAAATGTGTAGTTGTGCAGGAATGTTAATGATGTGCTTGGCAGCTTTCAGACTGATTATTCTGCACTTTACTTGTAGACAGACTGTGATAGCTCATTGTCTCCAGAAGAGGGAAGCATCTAATCACTGACCTAAGTAACGAGTTATTCTGCTTCCACTGTACCACTACAGACCTGCCACACCCAATATTTGTGTGTATTAAGCATGAACATCTGTCTTACATCAGACATTAATGTTTCACAGATTTCACACCATGGAAATGCTGATAAAATATCAAAAATAATTGTCCTAAAGGAGTGAAGTGACATTAAGTGCAGTTTTCTAAACCCATCTAAACCACAGCATATCACTTTTATACCTGGCACAAGAGCTACAGATATATGCCTCAGGTGTCAGTATAGATGGTGTGTATCTGTAATTGTGTTGATTGTGATAGAGCTGTGTAAACCACTCCCCAGGAATGTAGCTACATTTACAATTGAGGTGGTGACTAACATTACAGACCTCGCTCAGATCACTGTGTCAAGTAATTTTATTTTCACAGTGTTTCTGTGAATGTGTATGTGTGTTTGTGTGCGTGTACACTTACAGATACCTAATGTTTGCTGCAGGGATGAGACAGAACCCTGCAGTAACCCAGGGCAGCAGCAGAGAAGCTTTGTCATCATGGTGCTTTTGATTTATGTCTGTCGTTCTTCAGATCTTATTAAGTGTCACTTGCAGTCACACCTCTCCTTGTTGTCTGGAGCACACTTTCTGCAATATTACCATCTGGTGTCAGACAGACAGAGATGCCTGACAATGTACAGCCTGCCCAATAGCTCTTTCACAAAACTGAGTTCAGGCCAGCAGGTATTTGATATGACCAAATGCATTAGATGTGCCAATGCTGTAAATATATTCTTCTTTACTAAAATATAAAGCACAAGTCACACTTTTTCAAACAAATATTCAAACTCTAAGAGAAGATTTGTACACTTAGCAGATAATAATTTTCCATAGCTTCATTACCCAGATTATGCATCTTTATCAGCACCATCTTGTGTTGCTTGTTTGTTTAAAAAGATCCATGACAGAGGCAAAATGTCTGCATTTCTGCTGAACAATATATTTTCTCATTCTGCCTGACATTACTCAATTATTTTAATTCAAATTATTATTCAGATTGCTAGTTGAATTAAAATAGTTAAAGCCACCACTTCATCATCTCCAGTGTCAGCAAAAGTGATGCCTTTTAAATGTTGAATTTGAATGATGTCTCTTTAGGTCTGAACAGATGTTTTGCTAAGAAGGTGTCTGTCCTCACGCAAACAGAAAAAAGATGCACACATGTCAAACAGGGGTCTTTTCGGTTTCTAAAAATAATTATACCTCCATAGATGAATGTTTTATTTTTCCAGGAGGATAATGATAAGGATAATAAATGAAATAAATGAATTCACAGAAGCACATTATTAGCACAACACAGAAAAAAGTTCTCCAGGCCCTAGATACACAGTATATTATATTAATTTGCATGTCTCTATTCTTGGCCGGTTGGAATATTAAGAAAGTCACAGAATATAAAAACCTGGAGATCTTTCAGTAAATGTACATTTAATATAATATAGACAGAAAACATGTTTTTCTGTGTAACTATGAACAGGGTATTGGGATAAAAGAGGATGTAAGCTTAGCTAACATTGTATAACTAAAGGTCAGTCAATTGCCTGACAGTCTTGGCTGTGTTATTGCTGATGAAGCTGAGCACATTTCTAGTTTTAATGAAGATCAAAGAAACATGATATTTGCCAAAATATTTGTGAGATGTTGACAATCTTGTGCCTGTAGCTAATTCATTGTGTATGTGTGGTGTTCATACTGATCCCAAAAATCTTTGCTGGAGTCTAAGGAATCTTGGGATTCTCCCCTGGGGCAAAGTCTGTGGTTTTTAATTGAGCTTTTATTTCTTTTTTTTCATCCTCCCCCCTCACTCTCCTTCTTTCCTGACCATCTCTTCCTCCTCCTTTTCCCCTCATGTTCTGTTCTTTCACTTGCTTTGGATGCTATAAAATCAGTTCAAGAGGGTCTGCTGAGCTTTTTATCACTTATGTTAATGCATTTGCTTGTAAACCAATATCCTGTTTTGCATAGGACACATTCTGTTTTGGTCGTGTCAGTGTTTTCATCAGCCACACTCTCTCATCCCAGACAGAATAAAAAACAATTTAAATTGTTTGTATAAACAGAGATAAGCAGGGATGCACTTTATGATCTTTCGATTTTCACTGGTGCATCTATGTAATCAATATTAGCAATTTCCATCGAGATAGTGTTTGAAATGTTTGTATATGTAGCCATACAGAAGAGATCATTGAAACATGGTCTGTCTCCTATAGTAGGATTAGTGGGTTCACCAGTTATACATGGGCTTAACCCCACCTTCTGGATTTTGAAAAACAACGAAACAGTTTACTGCTAAGGATTTTGAAATTGTATAAACAGCCCATCTACTAATAAATCAACCCACTGCTCAGAATTACACACAGTGTTTGTTGCAGTTATGGACAAATATCAGATACCATGTCGACCATGCTCAGATGTCATTCTTCACTGTATTTCTGTAGTTAGTGGACTGTATTAAATGGTTGTTAAGCATTTAACAAGATCAGGCCAATTAAATATCTTTACAATGTAAGGATTGCCCACTAAGACCAGTGAGAAGCCTAAAGGTGCATTTACAGTTGTATGCAATGTGTTTATGGTTAAGCTGTCAAGCATATGCTAAACTATAAATCAAAATCTACTGCCTCACTTCATGCTTAAAATGCTGACTGTATCCTCACTCAGAGTAGTTTTTCTAATTTATGTAAACGGTGTCAGAGTCACACAGATCTTCATCAGTTGTTGTTTTCCTGTAGCTGCTGTGTTTAATATGCAGTTTGTAATCCTTTGCATTGGCATCAATTTTTGAAATAAAATTAATAAAAATTAATAATTTGAAAGTTTAAGCAGTAGTATAATGTTTACTTCAACACTATTTTATTTGGTTATAGTCTTTTCTCTACATTATCATGTTTGCCTATCTAATTACCTAGTTTTCCCATGGGAATCTGTAGTCATATCCTCTTAAATTAAGCATGCAGTTCATGATCTGTTGATGTTCTGTGTGATTGGCTGCATACTTAATGTGAGTCTGCTTAAAGTTTGAATGGAAAACATATTTCACAGAAGCAGTTCATAAGAAGATCTGTGAGCAGTTTTTATGGATTGCCGGTGTCTGGCTCTTTTATATTTTGACTTTAAGCCTAACACTTTGACTTGAATTTGACATTTTATCAAGAAAAATATATATGAAAAGGCAGGATGTGTGAGAATGAAACAAACATTTGATAAATGTAATTAGAGTCAGATGTCAGTTAGATGTTTCTAGTGGGATCTGGTTCCAGACCAGCAGGGTAAGCATGGCTCCAGAGGCTCGGGTCTTTACCACTACACCATCTCCTGGCATTAGTCAAATCATTTTAGACTCATCCACCATGTCTGTACTTTCTTGTTCCCACAGTCTTTTTTCCTTCGTTGCCATAGCCAGAGTATGTTTGTGTTCTCGAGGGCGTGGACTTGCGGTTAGTGAGGTGGTGGCTGATTGTATTAACTAGCGAAGCTGGTTTGGATCTTGGAAACTTAGAAAAATATGACTCATGAACTGTTGTTTCTTCTCTTTTGCTTTTCTCTCACTTCATCTTCTTTTTTATCCACCCACTCTAACTCCCCCACACAGATAAAATGATGTGACAGATTCTTGAGGAAGAAACATAAATATGTAAGATATGTAAGAGGGATCACAGTCAATAAGGACTTATTTTCCACAGGCTATTCCACCCATTTGAACATAAGAGTTCTTATATCCAAGTAATTACTTAAAAGTAATTATTAAAAGGTACTGCCAAAGGTACCATAAATTTTACAAATTTATTCCATAAAAGTAAAGTAAAAACAGTCAGAACATTTTGCCAGTACTCACTTATTTACTAGATTTAAGTTTAGAATAACAGTAGGTTTAGTTTAAGGTTAGAATATGGGCATGAGTAAAATAATGTTTAACATTTCTGCTGAACAAATATCAACCATTAAAACTAAATGCATACCTGAGTGTCCTTATAAATAGAAGTAAAAGCATGCACGTGTGTGTGTGTGTGTGTGTGTGTGTGTGTGTGCGCGCGTGCATTTTGCTCTACAACCCCAGTTTTCCCAGTGACACCAAAATAATAGATTTGGGTTATGTGCCGTGATTTACTTCCTGTGCATGGACACACACACACACACATACACACACATACACACACAGACATAACTGGGACAGAAAATACTTCGCAGGTCTTTTATTTGTTCTGTCTTTCTGTAGTTATGCAGGTCGTGTGGTTGGCAGCACTTTAAAAGCCCAGAGGGAGAACCCAGAGATGACTGTCCGTAACACAGATCCTCTCCTGAAGAGAGCAAAGCAGAGACTGGAGCAGCTAACGCAGGTACACACATGCTCACCTCAAATAAGGACCAGTGAGCAATGTAAATATACTGTAACTTCACTTTCTTTCAATTAAATGAATGATGAGTTCAATGCATATACTGTATAGTCAATTAAAAGTGAAATACTGAGCTTAGAGTTGCTACTATCAGCATATGAAGGGAGCACCTCATCCTTGTCCTTTGCTGCTGAAGCTAGATACTTAAGTAATGATCCAGAGAAAAGATCAAGTAATAAGTGATGTAGTATATGATACCAATTATGATATTATCTTGTGCATAGCTTTCATTGTTCATTATTCACTATTTACATTTCATTTAGTAGGAATAATGTAATTTAAAGTAATTTCAGTACAGAGAATTAAACATGCATGCTGGAGCCTGCACTGTGGCTGCTTAGGATTTCCACGTTTACGCTGTAATCACCTTTGTCACTTAGGATACATTTGTCCAAATAGAAATGCTTTCATCTACATTTCATAACTTATTAATAGTTTAACAGCTGGCTCAATAAGACACAGCTGCCATCAGATAAGTACACAAAAAATATTGTTATCTGATTTTTCTGCAGCCTGCTAGCTAAGGTAATGTGTTGAACACTGGCGTCCCGAAGCTGACTTGCGTCTTAATCACCTCTGTCCCACCACGGCAGCAAAGCTTGACACACTAGGCTGCTCTAAAAACTTTGCTACTGTAAGTTAACTATGTTAAATGTAAAAATTGCCACTTGTTTATTCACTCTTAAAAGAATAACACCTCTTCATTTTCTTTTAACCCTTTTTCCACCAAACCAGTTCCAGGCCTGGTTCGTAAGTAGCGCTTAATTTCAAACCACTTCACGCACACTATTCCTACAGAAACTGAAAGAAGGTAAAATGTAAATATGTCCGATTATGAAATCAGCAACTACAAATAAGGAGTGAGTAATGGGGTCAGTAATGGTTCAGGCAGTAATATTACCTGTGGAAATTTACATTGGTTTCGTAGGTCATTCTTGCTAATCGAGCGATTGATTAATGTCTGTGCACGCTGCAGCTGCATCATCGGCTTGTGTTTTTTGTTTAAACTGTGTTGTTTCACCGGCGTTTGTGTTACTTACTGCCTTGCATTTTATTCCGTTTCTTTTCTGTCGACTTTACTGACAGACAATAGAAGGCAACAGAGAATTTGTTTACTGGGGCACAGATGATTTATACTGGTGATCCAGTATCTGTGGTCTGATCTCACAATGGAAAAGCAGCTGATTCTATAAGGATTTCTGTCAACATGGCTTTGTGGCATTATCAGTTTTCTTCATAACCACTGTTCTTTAACAGTCTGTTAGATATTAAGAGCTGATGTATAAACTTCATCTGTGAAGTCACTACTGATACCTAGATCTGTAGTTATTCAGAAACGCCTGTTTCCTGAAAATAGGCCAGTGCTTTCTGGTGGGTGCCAAAAAGTAGATTCAATTATTATCAAATTAATGTCTTATGTACAAATAATCATTCTGGCCAAGGTGCAGTGACTAGGTCAGCTTATTAGGTCCAACTTTCTGAGATCTTCCCCTTGATTCCCACAAGACCTTGTTTTTTTTACTTTTGCCCCCTTTTTTGTGTAGTCAACATCTGTGGCCCAAGGCATTGTTTTTCAGGTTGTCCATCCACCCCATTTAAACTTGGCACAAACATCCACTTGGACTCATGCATGAACTTTTTAGAAAATGAGTCTGGACAGACATGCATATATTCAGTAGTTTTAGTGCTTAAGTTTGTGGAGGCATGGAACCGCAATGCAGTAATTCCAGTTTCCACACTAATAGCAGGGCACAACAGAGAGCAATATGTATTTGGTGCAGACTGAGACCAAAACAGAAAATTACATGATACATTCGACACAATTGAATGCATTAATATTAATGATCTATATTATGATTTAGAGTAATTGTAAGGGCCTTTTTATTGCTACCACTGAGACTTGTGTAAATGATGTGGTAAGCAGGTATAAAGTACATCAGTGTATATCATATTACATATGTATACATGTGGCAGCATTGTTGTGGAATAGTAAGCACTCCTGCCTCTCAGCTAGATAGTCATGGGTTGATCCTGTCAGCCATTTGTGGTTTTTCTCTTTGGAGTTTGCAGGTTCTCCCTGTGCTTGCTTGGGTTTCCTCCCCCAATCCAAAAGCATACAGGTTACGTTAATTGGTTACTCTAAATTGACGGTAGGTGTGAATGTGCACATGGGTGGTTGTCTGTGTGGTACACAACCTGTCCAGGCTGCCTCTTTCCCTATGACTCTAGGATCAAATTTAGGTAAGCAGTATAAGGAAAGTCATTATCAATGGACATAAAAGTGTATATTTATGATGCATATGTGTAATATAAAGTAAAAACTGTTAATCTCATTGAAATTTGGAGTGAATATATTGTAGCGGCTACCATAGCACGCTAACGCAGACTGTAGCAGAGTTAAACTAGCTATGCTGGTGCAGCTAAGCTAGGAAGCTAGCATGATGGCTTGTTGGCTACAGCGCCCGGTGTCCATCTTAACAGAACAGCACACACCCCACGGCCTTGAGCGTCTAAATCTGGCTGGCAATGAAAAAGACCACACAACCTTTTCATTTCATGGTGGAGGCTCCTGTCAATACTGGCTACCACCATTGCCACACCCACACCAACCAATCAGAACAAGGCATAACAAGGAATGCAAAGCAGATTGTATAACAATAAGCAATCTCTGCATCCCAAGATTCTATGCAACAGCTGGGGCATTACATTATAGTGTCTTCTGCAGCTTGCATGATGCCCAGTTTGTGGAACACCAACCCTATCTTGGGCATCACCATCAGGAAAATGTTCCTATACACAAAATATTGGGCAAAATGTGTTTATGTGTCCACGTGTGATTACCTCATCTTCATCTGGCTCTCGATCATGCGTCATCACCTTGTGTGTGAAGCAGTTCTTAATCCAATTAATTAAATGTCAGCACCCTTAACAGATACAGATAGCATGCAATAATCATAATAAAATAAAAATGGGTTTTTGTAGCACTTTCAAAGCTCTGGACAGCATGATAATATGGTGATATAATTTGCATGGATGATTCATAAAATAACATGAATCTAGTCCATAAAAGTTGATGCATCAGTGTTGTAATGATGATTCATTTTTTGCACTTTAGCACTGGAGATAGTCAGAAAAGCTGCTAGTCAGACAATGGAGTCTGTAACTGTGGCACTCATCCCCAAAATATTTTGTTCCTAAGATATGTATTTTTAAAACTGGCCATATAATAATAATAATTTTATGGTCAGTTTACAATGATCATTTCTAAAACAATTGGACTCTATAGTTTTTAGTAAATGTTGATCAAACAGAAATAAATAGGGAATTTGTTAATAATTACTTTCAGCGGCTGATTTGATCTGTTAGCATTATGGATTTATTACAGAAGGAGATTTTTATGTGGAATTTGGTCAAAATTAACTTTGATGGCCATATTTATTATGATGAAGCAACGCCTACCTTAATTATGTGACTCATTCATTCATGTGTTTATAATAGTTTTTGGACAGCAAATTAGTAGTATTAACAGTTACTATATATTAAACACTGGGTGCAGAGGCACTGTTATCATTTCACTGTTGTTATAACAGCTAAATTATAGAATATCACCAAGCTTTATTTCTGACCCAAACCCTTTATTATGAAGCACAGAGATTAGATCAGTTTGTGCTTGTAGAATCAGAAAACCTATTGACAAACACACTACATATTTTTTATGTAGCAATCAGGTATTTTATTCATTTGTCAGTGAAAAAGCAGGAGCCAAAAAAATCATTTTTGGCCAAGTCAGACCATCAATGGTCAGACACTATCCTTGCAGATGGTCCACTTAAATATGAGCGTGTACCATTGTGCTATTCCCCAACATTACAGTAAAGCTGAGAAGTACATGCCATGTAAACAGGGGCAGATTGGCCATCTGTGCATTCTAAAAAAGTCCAGAGGGGACTATTGGCATGACGCCTGTTGGGGCATGTGGCTTGTGCCTTTGGACAGCCTTCAAACTACACTCCATTCAGCCCAATCATAAATTCGGCCAGAAGAAGGTAAACAAAGCTAAACAGTGTTAAGTTATGTACACCAGGTGGTACTGGTCAGTCACATATGAAAGTAAGCACCCTGTTTTTAAATAGTCTGTTTTGTGTAAAAACATAATAAAATCATAATGGGTCTTAGTATTAGGAAAATACAACCTCAGACAAACCACCACCAAGGATATACCACTTTTTCCTGACTGAGTACAAGTAATTCCATTTGAGTACTTGCCAATGACGAGTACTGATAGAAGTACTTCATAATATTGCAGTTGCAGCAGTTTTATTAGAAAACCTGCAGCTACCAGAAAGGTGCAGTAACATCAAACACTGTAATCAGATGTTGTTTGCTTTCTGATAATTATTATTATTATATTATTATTATTTATTATTGAAAATAAAATAGATAACAGGATAGAATTCCTCACATCCAAAAATTACATACATTACATAAAACTTGACAGGTAAACAAGCATGGCACTGCTCCCCCATTTCAAATAATAAAATTTCTGTCCTGCAACAACTGATGCAATATACTGAGTATGAGTTTCTGTTAATTGAACAGCCCACAGGTTGTGTCTGGATATTTTCTCTAACTTCTCTTGTGTTTGAGGCAGTGTTTGTTACTGCTGTCTCCTGCTGCTGGCATTAGCAAACCCGTTCTACTGTATGCTATGCTAACACTCATCTTAAAATATGTCCTTGTCCTCCCGGCTCACCTAACACGAGATTAACGCTCTGCCATAAAGCGGTATTGGTTTTACAAGTACGAGTGCACGTATGTGATGAGTATGAGGTACGAGGTATGAGTATGAGGGCTTTGTTGATCCTCATACCCTGATACCACACTGTGCCATTATTTATCTAACAAAACTCTAGCTCTAAAACTAAGTCAAAAAGAAAAAAAATGTGTGCAATAAAATGTGCACTTCCATGATTGTACATCTGCCATTAGCAGCAATAACTGGAACAAATTTTTTTTGTATGATTTTATCAATCCTTTGATAATTTTGGCTGATTCTTATTTACAACATTGCTTCAGTCCATTGAGGGTTTTAAGTCTTTCCCTATGTACAGTCCTCTTAAGGTTAAAGTCTAGTCCATTTCGAAACCTTGGTTATTTTTCCATCAATTCTAATGTAGATTTAGTGTGTTTGTGAAACTATTGTACTGTTACAGGACCCAAAGTTTTAGTTGTTGGACATATAGTCTCACATTTGCTTCTATAATACTCCAGTATAGAGGGGAGTTCATGGTCAACTCAATGGCTGCAAGGTGCCCAGTTGGCTACAAAAATAAGCTAAAATAATTACCCCTCCACCACTGTGCTTGACAGTGGATATGAGGCCTTTCTGCTATATGCTGCATTTGGTTTCCCCAAATATGGGACTGGGCATTAAAGCCAAACAACTCATGCAAACAATAGTTTGGTCTTGGTTTGTTCATCATCAGCATCAGCTGTGCTTTTATGTTTTTAGACATTAGAAGCTTTCTCTTCCAACAATCCTTCCAAATAAACTGCACGTGGTCAGTCTTCCTCTAATTGTGGTGTCATGGACTAGCAGCTGTCCTAAATGTTTTCTACTAATAAGATTGTGGTGCACTAACAATTGCTTCTCTAAGAACATTGGTAATGTCTTTCCCTTTTGCCATTGTGTTAACACACACCTGGATTCACCAAAACAGCAAACTGTCGAAATGTCTGCTTTTTTAAAGGCTACACGCCTGCTGATGATCAGTTTATCAGCATCTGGCTGCAACTTACCCTTAAATCCTATGGTAGAAGTAAGGGGGGACTTTTTTTACACACACATTTTTTTCTGTTTGGCTTCTTATTTGTTAAATAAATTACAAAAAAGATTTGTTTGTCTGAGGTTGTATTTTCATAATACTAAGACTTGTTACAATCACATTAATCTTTGTTATCTTTTTACACAAAAAAAAATGAATTCAAAGAGATGGCATCCAACTACAGCAGCAACAACAGTATCCAGTAAAAGCCATAAAAGAAGAGCAGTTGAGCTAAAGGAGGGTCTGACCCATGTGATATGGTTGTAATGTGGCTATGGTAGTAAAATTAATAATGTTTAAAGAAAAAAGTGGGTGGGAAAAGTGCAGAGAGAAAAAAAGTCATGATTGAACAACACTTCTCAGTGAATAGAAATTAACTGAGCTGTTTGGCAAAGATGATCTGCATTAAATGGTCTTGTAATAAAGCTAATGTTACCTCATGATAGTAGGCTGCTGATAATATGTAAAAATGCTAACTTTACCAACTTATCAGACACTAAGTGTATTTATCAGGAAAATAACCAATTTAAAGTTTTTGTGGCAGAAAATTAGAATAATTGTTGTGTGTATTTGAGTGTATTTGAAATTTATTTAAAGTGATCCCTACTCAGGCAGGCCACCCAAGTGTATTTGGTCACATATTTTATTTTCTGTGTGAGAAAACAATGCCATCCATAATTAGTTAACTATTTCTCTGTCATGTCAATAAACAAGAGTAACTTTTAGCTCAGCATCAGGACTTTCGTGCTAAAAGAAAGAAATATAAGATGTACCAAATTCGGTACGTTATCAATGTATAAATTCAATTACATACCATACAGTCAATTTTAACTCTTGTTCTGCTATGTACAGATCTTCAGTGCAGTATATTTATTTCAACATTTTATACTGAGCATCTTTGGCGTAAATATTTGATCAACTCAGGTTAAACAAGTAAATTCTCTGTCATGTCTTGCTATGTACCCCAGGCCCCCATCCTGTAAGCCACCACAAATAAAATCTAACAGTGAAATTAATTATTTATGTCAATTTTTCCACATCAGTTTGTTTGCATAAGTGGATAGCCATGGACATTAATTTCATGTAATTTGCAAGCCTGTATTTTAATGCAGTGATTTCAGTGTCAGTACAGAAAATGAACCACTGGGCTGCTTCCAATGCTTTAAGGGTGATGCAGATTTTTAAATAATTACAAAAATCATAATTCTATGTCTAAAAAACTTCAATTCTGTTATCCTGTATTAGCCTGGTTGTTGGTGGTTATCCATTATTTAGGAAATGTAATGAAACACATTCAGTTTATTTTTCCCTTTTTACTGTTAAAACTGTGCTCTACTGTGCTCCATCCAGTTTTGAATGTGATTAACCTAATGTTGTGTTTACATGGAGGGAATGCCAAATCAGCATCCCTGCTACTGTACACAAACACATTCCACACATGCACCATGTAATCATTTATGTGCTGTGTAAGATTTGCTTTCTCACACCCATGAACTCTGTGTAACCTTTAAGCTCCTTAAGAGTCACACATGCACAACAACACATACACATTAACTATTAAGGCCAGGAAAAGTTACTTAAGCTTTGCACTCGTAATACATTCCAACTAGACTGATGACGGTAATGATAACCGGTCACAACATGAACCAACATGAAGGAAAAAATCAGGTATGACAGCTTGTCTGCATTGTAAATATTTCTTATTTCCAAAGAACTTTGTGCAAGAGGGCACATTGTGAGCTGTTATTGTCCTTTGGATGAGTTAAGGGTAATTGGAAAACCAGAGCCAGGACAGTGCTTCTTCATGTTAGCACTCATCTGAGACACACATTAATGGACACCATGTATTAATTATTATTTGTGTGTGCTATTTACAAGAGCTAAAATGAGAGGAGGAAGAAATTATGAATCAAAATAGCATCCTAAGAATTTTAATTATTTCTTTGTTGGTGCTTTGGAGATCTGTCCTTCTTTTCCACTTTCCCACTTTCCCTCTGTCTCTTCTTATCTTCCACTGTCCCAATTTAAATTACGTGTTAATTATAATTAGACCTTTGCAGCACTGGGTTGTTTCACACAAGCTTTGCTCTGTAATGGGATTCTGTTAGCATAGACACACTCTTATGCTCACAATTAAAGTGTGTGTGTACATTCCCAGCAAGTCAGGATGGGCCCAATCAGTCCTGTGAGTGCTGCCCCTGCAAAGAAAGGACTGTGGTCTCACAATTTCTCAACCACCTTTTTTCTTAAATGACATCCAATGACAGCGTGTCCAAGGATGGCTTCATTAGGAGTGTTCTAGATTCTGCTCTTCCTGCCATATCTTGGTAATTAATTTTTTGTTGAATGATTATGCAGCAAGCAATTTATATCCCAAGACAATATTTGATGTCAGTACAGGATGACCAGAGTTTGTGTCTTATCACAGACCTATGGTAATTTATTTATGTAAAAGAAATATTCAACATTTTCGTAAATACTCTCTTGTAGAGCGTTAAATATGTGTCAAATATGAAGCCACAGCCAAAATCAACTGAGCTTAGCTTAATGTCAAGACTGGAAACAACAAGCCTGCCTAATATATTAAGATCACTAATTAATGTTAGTGTCTGACTATATATATATATATATATATATTAATAATGTCATGGAAATCATTTAACAAGAATGTAGGTATACATTGATGCTTTCAATCTGAACACCTTGTTTGGTGAATAGGTTGCCTGGTCACCCATATGAGGTACAGTATAGGACCTACAGTGCTTCATAGAAGGTTCGTCTTATTATATGCATACATTATCTTGTGCAGTGACTGCACATTTACCACCTGTACAATATACATATATTATTTTTTTTTCATATTGCTAGCAACAAACATTATTCATAGTTTTTTTTTATTATGCATTCATTCTAAAATCTGCTGCAGAGGTTTTTTTATGTGTACTGTGCCAATAAGAAAATGAGTAAAAATTCCCTTACCTCCAGTAACTGTAAGACAAGCCACACCGAAACTACAACTCTTGAATAATTTCTCTTGCAAAACTTGGTTTCATTTCAGATTTTCAGTACCCCATTCAAATTCAGTTTTGAATTCTATCCTTTCAGTATGACTAAGGAAATACTGGTGTCCTGGTGGAAACATTGCTGTAATGTGTTTTTTGTCCTCCCTCAGCCCTCATTTGCAGACCAATGACATAATGTTGAATCACCACACAGAGTCTAGTCTGTCTACATGCCCCCTTGGACAAGCTGTCATAACCTTGTTTCTGCTGCACTCCTACTGTACAGAGGAAGCCAGATGTCTCTCCTTAAGGGCAGCATGTAGCTCAGTTGGTTGAACGGTCATCTGTTAACCCCAGGGTTAGTGGTTTAATTCCTGATTCCTCCTGGCCCTATCCTGAGGTGTTAGTACTCATATGCTGCACTTATGTCTGTTTACACAGCAAATTCTATGTGGTCAAATCTTGAGTCATTCACATTCAGTGCAATATAATTATGCATATACATGTCTGCTGATTGTCAGGGTCACAGACAAACCTTATAGTATTTGCCTGTTTAGTCAGTGCATATTATGTTTTCCAATACTATAAAGATGAACAGCTTATACCATATGTTTGTGTTAAATGGAATATATTTGCGAGGCAGTGTCAGGTCATGTTTAAATACTAGACATTAAAATGAATGTGAGCTGTCAAACAGCATGACTACTCTTACCTTGTATGATAGTTTAGTTCTAAATTTAATTTGCTGGACAGATTTCTCTTTAGATGCATCATTATGATATAAGTTAAATTCTTCATGTCATTACTGTCTCTCTCTCTCTCTCTCTCTATGCAGTATATATAAATGTTATCTTGGGGTTAAATGAAAAACCTTAAAATGTCGGTACAATACATCTTTTCCTTTTAAAACTGGTGGCTTTTTGCCTTATCTCTGCCCTCAGCTGAAATTTATGTATTACCCACCTAGACTCTCTACAGTACACATTCATCATACTTGACTCAATTTTGTTGCTGTCGCTGTGCATGTGTGAAACCCTGGTAACTTTGGCTTTGTGTTTTATTATTCCTTACTTGGACAAAAAGTTTGTGTTATTCTTTTCGAATTTCAACTATTAATCAAAACTCAAAGTCAAAATATTCAATCATTTAGACACTGAATAGTTGAACTAACCTTTCACATGTAGCTTTATATTTAATGGAGAAATAAACTGTAGATATGACAGTACTCTCAAATGTCTCATTTAACTCTTGGCAAGATAATGAATACACAAATTATGTCAAATTAATTCTTTATATTTTATATATATTTTAACGTCACATTTATCTTTTTTATTTGTTTGTTTGTTTTTACCTGGATTTTTTTTGCCTCAGTGCTAGAGACGGTCTTGGCATGAGGCATTATGCTCTCGGGGTTTTCATCCGTAGATATGTCCCATTCTTGTGAATGCGATATCTCCTGAACACCTTGAGGGAATTTTATTCAGATTTGGCACAATCTTCCACTTGGACTCAATAACAAACTGATTTGAACATGTGCCTGGGCAGACATGCATTTAAGCTGCAACCTGACTGGTTGACAGCACAACCTTATAACGATTAGGCGGTAAATGTTGTTTTTCCTTAAAAGATGATGATTTGTATGTGTGTTTTATTCAGGAGTTGTTAATGGAGCTTGGCTGGGCGAGTAAAACCAGAGGAAGAGGAGGGGAGGAAGAGGAAGGTGGGAGTGCACAGACAGACAGTGGTAGTGGAGATGATTGTGATGATGAAGATGGCTGTGAAGCATCTGGCAAGGAGAATGGTGAGTCATGCACATACACACAAACAAACACACAAAAATAAAAAAAATAAAATAGAGGAACAAACATCAGCAAACATACACCCCCACATACATGTACATACACACAAACATTCGCACACACAGTTCACTGACTATGATTCACTGATGGTGGATGATTAAAAACACTGCCGTCTCCACATATCTTGTGCCAGCAGGGAAATGCCCAGAGGGAGGGATAGTACTGCGAGAATCAACTGTCCTCCCTCTCTCACTTTTTCCATCTCTCTTTCTGCTAGTCTCAGCACTTTGTTTTCTTCCTCATTCAGGATAAAGGATGCTCTAACAACCAGGTCACCCCAAAAACAGAAATACAAAAATAAACTGTAATTATTCATTTATCTTGACTTATTCTCTGAGCTTATGCTTATACATAATACATGGGTGTCACAGGGAGATCTGGGGACTCCTATGAGGCGTGAAGCAATCCCACAGAGTGAATGCACTTAAAATGTATTATAATTTAAATAGCCAATGAGAAAGCATTGCTATGTACAAGTTAATGGCCAATTGTAAACATTTCTATCATTAACCTGAAAAACATTTTAGGGACCAGTTTGTCCCACTGGTTAAATAAATAATTATATCAGATCTCCTTTACTTTGAGGTAAGAATGGAGTTCAACTCAAAAATAACTAGGTCTATAACTCGTACACTCCTCTCCTGTCCATGACCTCTGTTTTGGAACAATGTGTAGTTCTTGGATTGCACAATGTACTGCTCTAAATCATCTGGTTTAGTGGAAGAGAGTATGTAGCTCAGCAAAATGGCTTTAACAATATGCTGCATGTCTCTTCAAATTTTAAAAAGGACAAAAAACACAATTCTTCAAAACTTTCCTAGGTGTGCAGTTTCATTTGTATTATCTATAGGTAGGGTTTCCAAAATGTTCTGTACATGGCTGAGGCTTGAAAAATATTAGTTGTTAGTTTTTAAAGCATGTTTGGCTGTATGTAAGATGTATGTATGTATGTATGATTTAACAAAGCAACATTAAAAATTTAAAGTTAACAGCTTAACTTAACATTTCACAGCCCTGTCTAGTTAAAAATTTCAATTCACCCATCATTGCTAGTAGGTGTATTTGGCCACAGCATAATAGTGTTTCTGTTTCACCCCTGTAGTCACAGTGGGTAGCTGTCTAAAAAGTTTAGACATATCACACTCAACACCTGGTTTATACAGATTATTTTACACAATACAATACCAATAATTAGAACAAACAGGTCCTGTATTTTCTTGAATATCAATTTTATCTCCAACCAGAGGCTTGAATGATAAACAGTCCTCTAAGGCTTCTCACATGCTGCTGCTCCACCCACCTCCATATGCTGTGGAAAACTGGTTTAACTGTGGATTAGCAGGTCTTAAATATAAGAGGACTCTGTTATATGGTGACAGAACTTTCCATGATCCCCATTTGATTTGTTATAGGACTTGGTCATATTGGTGATTGGTTAAATCAATAAAATTGTGAATGCCATGTGTTGACTGGTAGGGTTTTCTGCTAAAACAAAATAATAATAGAACCCAACTTCACTTCACAGGATTTAGGAAACCAGGGCTCACTGTTCCATATTTTCACCTTGTTACCCGTGGTAACATGGTGATGGAGAGCAGGATGTAATAGGTCAAAGGTCAATGTCACATTAATGATCCCTAACCAATGTAATTCATCACAAAATTTCTTTTGTTGACTGTACCAATTATCTGCAAGCATACATGTCATTAAGTAGATGCCCACATGGAAAACCCAAACAGAAAGACTGTAGCCAGTGGTTTGCATTATCCTTTCAAACTTACAGTCAGTAATTGAACGGCATTAAAAGGAAAAATATAGCTTCTAGGGTGGCTTCATTTTTTTTATTTTTTCCTGGATCTGTTGCATTGTCAGGTTGGATCTTAAAGAAGTATGTACAGACTTTGGATCTCAATTTTCAGCTTGGGCAGAACTCCATTGCTCTGTTGTTGATGCACTTCATACTCAAAAACCCCAAGGGACAATTTGAGAGATCTCAACAGTTGCTTTGGAGCATGGTGAAAATTACAAGTGAGCCAAGGGGTGCTCAGCTCCCCTGAAAACATGAATGCTGAAATTTTGGGGGGTATCTAAAGCCTCGTTCACACACTACATTAGGAGGCATGTCGTAATATTTGTCAAAAATAAAATCAATATTAAACGATGAATAGTGCAAAGGTTGGAGTTGCAGTTCCACTATGTGCCATTAATGTAGGGGTATTGTAGGGGTTCAGTACTATGCCCAAACACCTATCCCTGAATGCAGCAGCTTCTGTTATACAGCTTGTGCTGCTCCTTATATATAGATTTAGTTGTACTTTCTTAATGGTTCTTAATGTCATAATCTGCCTAAAGTGTAAAGATCCTATAGAGAATTACCCAAAAAGATCTGGAGCTGTAATTATGCCAAAGAGGCTTGTAGTATTAAATTATAGGTCCAACCACTTTTGTGAATAAGATATTTCAGCTTTTGATTTTAAATTAGTTATAAAACTTAGAGACTTAGCTGTAGAATTAGCCAAACGTGAAGGGGTTACTGAAATAATTTATAGCTTGGTTTATGCACTTTAAAAAAAAAAAAAAAAAACAGACCCTTGTTTCACATTAGGATTATTTTTTTAACATGGGGACCTTTGACTTAGTAGTAGTTCTGGATGTGTTCTTCTGGAGGAGTGAAAGGCTGTGTTCATTTTATGCGATGTGACATTTATTACACCTCTCCATGGCACATTATGTTTGAATGTTTGTTTTCTTATACTTCATCATCCCCTTATGTAAGTGCTCTAAAAGTAAGGTCTTTGTTGGTACATTTGTCACACAATTTCTACTAACCTTGATGTGTCACGCCTCCCACTAGGCGCCAAACTGGTACAGTGGCTGCTTAGAGAGAAAATTGCTGGTTATGATTTACGGTATGTTGAGACTGTGTCTCTCACAGACACAATGAATTTGGTATCTCAATGCATATAAACAAGCCTCACTTGCACTAAAACATTATCAATCTCAGTACACAAATCACAGAGGAAAGCTTGAACATGTCATTTGTTCTTTTGAATGATTTGACCTTTTTGTGTTACGCATTAAATCACTAGTTTTAAGTTAAAGTATGCGTAAAACACCATGCAGTGAATCGATGCAGTACCACTATGATTTGTTTGGGGGAAGGGGTGCGGGTGGGGGTCTTGATCTGCCTATACATACTCTCTCATTCTCTTTAAAATTCTACCTACAAACCATTAGTCTAAATCTGGATTTCTGACGTATGGAGCTTATACTTTCATAGTAAAGACAAAGCATGGAAGTAAAAACTTACTCGCATGAGAATGTTTGCAAGTGTGTGGATGTGTATGAACAAACAGATGAATAATTTATGGCCTATGCCCGACATCTGCTTTATGAGTTATGTTTAGGATTTAAGTGTATTGTATGTTTGCAAGCAGTGGATGTGTCTGCAGTATGTGTGTGTAATACATGTAGTAAGTTTTATGGATGCTAGTTTTCTATCTGCCTGACTGACAAAGAAAACTAGGAGTGTGCTGTTTATTAATATTAACCTGTTTTTTAACACATGATTGAGTTGAAGTTCTCTCTCCCTCTCTCTCTTTCTGAACAGCAGCTCTGACCTCAGAGTGAAAACACTTAATGAAAAAATGTTCTTCATGTGTTGTAATTAATACTTGTGACAGGCTTTATTAAATACTGAAGAGGGACAAGAGAAGTGTAGGATAAGTGGTGGAATGACTGGTACCAGGCGCTGAAATCCAACCTTAAAACTTCAATGTAACGCCAAGGCTGTATTTCATTTATGTGGGCCATTTAACAATGACAAGTTATTTTTATCATGCTGACACAGTACACTGCCTAATATTACTTGATTTAAGTCCATTTTCTACATCAATGCAAACTGATATGATCCCAGAGAAAGAGAATAATTTTAAACAGTATTCATAGATCAAGAACAAAAAGCTGGGCAACTTATATGAGCAGTGAAATGCAGTGAGCTTATGTTAGTGCTATATGTCCGTTTATTATATATACAATATGTTCACATACAGTCAAAAAAGTAGAAGTAATACACTAATCAAGCACAATACTATATGCACCTGCTGTAGCTACATAGCTCCATATGCAACCAGTTTCAGTGTACTGTATGTTCTCACATCTGTCGATCATGGCCATAATTACATTTCCCACATGATCTATTTACTTTCTTTTATTAATCATTATTTTTATGTTTTATTTTTACCTATTCAGCTATTGTTTAATAATTTCTCAGCCTCCCTTTCTCTGAAATTCACCCGATTGATTTTCTCTCCTCAAACCCAAACCATCTTTTCTTCAAATGCTCCCCTCTGCGATTTCTCTGTCTCCCAAGACAAGTCCAGGTCCCATGATGTCAATAATGTAAATGTAATCACTCCTCTCCTGTCCTGTCCTCTCCCCTCCTCTCCTCTAAAGAGAATGCTGTGTCACTGTGATTGCTACGCTGATGCAGTGGTGGATGCTCAGGTGGATAACCTCCAGGTATCCATGAGTCACATTACAACCACTAATGCCAGTGGAAAGCACCGATCATTTTCCCTCAAAACAACAGGCTTATAGAATATGAGACTTCAGCTGCATACTTGGGTTTATATTCGGGAACACTTTGTATCTTTAGCAAGTACAACATGTATTTGTGAGTTGAGTGTGTGTAAGAGAATGTCCCAATGTGTGCGAACGTTTACTCACGAGGGGCATTCACTCATTGTAACCATGGTTACCAGGTGGTCTGCCCTCCCCTGGGTCCCTTTGATGACAATGAAGAAAGAGGAAGAGAGAAGCGGGGGGAGAGGCAGAGAGATATAGTGTTAGAGAAAGAACCAGTTCTTGTGCGTCTCTCTAGACCAGTTAACATATTTTTGCATTATGCTTTCTGTAATGTCATTACCTCCCCTGTGATAGAATACATTAGAATTATGGTTCTGCATAGTTACATTTGCAGTTAAATGCTGATAGAATGTGGTTCTTATAGACTTGCTCTAAATAACAGAATAATGCACATTGCTGAAACATTTCCTATTTATTG